>JAJLUN010000039.1:0-88565 GCA_030564365.1 Blastobotrys arbuscula | reverse complement strand
ACGATGTGACACGGCACAACTGGGGAAGCATTTGCACGTTTATACCATAACCAGCAAAACCGTTATACCACAATACCATATAAATCAAACATGGAAATCAAATCTACAACTCAATCTGATAAATTGCAAGGCGGAAATATAGATAATAATACGACTAATACTACCAACGGTAATGATGAGCTGGATTTACTAAGCAGTGAGGTGAATGATCACTTGGTATCGATAGCAGCAGCGGCACCTGAGAACCAACCCGATACTAATACGCAAAATGAAAATAATAATATTAATAATGATGATAATAAAATGAAGTGCAATTTTTGTGGGAAAAACTTCAACCATCCAGGTTCACTGGGTCGACACCTTGACTCTTATCGAGGGCAAAGATTCCATCCGGCAGATTTAATCGATGAATTACGAGCTAATGTCAAAAGACGTGGAGATAAAGAAGAGATTAAAGCACGCCGGGCGAAACGCGCCAAATTATACAATTCACGTGAAGATGTCAAACAACGTGCTAAAATACGTCGACAAGATCGGGTGAAAAAAGATAAAGCTAATGATATGGCATTAAGCAAGTTTATATCACGGATTGGAACCCCAATCTTACCACCGCATCCTAGTTTTGCTAATGTGGTGTTGCATTTTTTGCAACCAAGTTTATGGCCGCATGATCCTCCAACCAAATCAACCTTTGAAACGGTTGATAATCTTTTAAAAACTATTCAGTTTGATAATGATGAATATCAATCGTTTAAAAATAAGCTGAACGTTGCGTTTGATCAATGGAGTAGAATGAACATGTCCACAAAGATCGAAATCTGGCAGCGCGAGTTGAGAAAGGCTGCTGAAAGCGCGCTAGGAAGTTTATCACTATATGATCTAGGATCATGGGATAAATGGATGCAAAAGGAAAGAGAAAATTTGCTCAAACACTAATAAAAATAATCTAGGCAACCGATGCCAGATATGATGTTAAATGACGGTCGAATTGGTCACATCGGACTGGCATATCCAATTGGTAAAATGGATTCTTCATGACATGATCACTGAAAATTTGATAAATTTTGTTGATAATTCCATCTGGGTTGTATTGGCCGATATCCGTAATCACCAGAAATTTGTTACCAGTGATTGTTTGGAAACAGTGCATTGTGAATTTGGAGGTTTCCATACTTTGTAGCCCAGATGATGAACCAGTTGGGGCGATTTTGGTGCTCAATGCGTGAACTGAATGGAATGTGCCTGCCAAAACTAAATAGTCGTTGGTGCTCAATTTGTTCAGTCCTTGCCGGAAATCACGTTGGTAGATTAATCCGCCTGCTTTGTTCAAAATATGCACACTCAAAACTGCCATGTTCTCTATTCTATTTGGTTCTGATTTCAAAAAAGTTATAGCAGAGAGTGTTTTAAAGAATTTTGGTGATGTGAATTGACACGCACAACTTTTTTTTTGATGAGTATAGTAAGACCGATCAAACCGGGATCATCAGATGGAGCCTGTTTAAACAGTAGTTAATCTCGTGCAACTACTATACGGCCGGGATTCGCGCGCGCGCTCCCGTTAACTTTGAATTCATTCAGGCTGTCTATAGTTAGTCAGTCGGTCAGTCCCATTTTCAACATTTCGACGCAAGCCACTCCCGGGTAATGAGTTTTTCTGGGCCGAAGGTCCTCATTGTTAGTATATTACCGTGGTCAAAAAAGCTTTATATTTTTCTAGTGTGTGAAAAATCTGCGAAATGTGTAAGCTTATCCAAGAAAAAATCCCGAAGCGGTATACACATGGGCCGGAACTACACGCTTTGTATTATCGGAGGCAGTTACGCTAGCAGATTTATTAATATTTGTGACCGTAACAGTAACTAGGCGTGATTATAAGGGATCCATGTATCAGATATATATATATGTGTATACTCATAGTGATTGTAAACAAGTAGCGCTTAAACCCAAAATTTTGACATGTTTTCACACGTTAGTTAATATCACATCACTTTTGACATGTATTATTCCTTCTATTTTAATATGGTTTTTAAATTACCTCTCGATTTTTTCTAAATATGCCTTTTCTACCTATTCATTTCAAGTATTTGCTGACCCCACTGTGATATTCCATGAATTTTGGTTCACCACAACATGCCCATGGTCTAATGCAGCCTGTGAGTACTTTTTTTCTACTTTTCTGATACTATGTTTTACTAACAGTTCAGCTTTAGCGCTGCATGTTTTGCAGGGAACATTTGAGTCCCCATACTGTCGCCAACCAACTTTTAGTTCATGAAGAATGCTTGGAAAATTCTGGGGCCTATCGTTTGTTGCTTGAAAGAGCAGGACCGGACCAGCTTATTTGTAAAGCTGGTAATCATTGTACTGCAACTCAAAATTTTGGTATGAACGACAATAATTTACCAACATTTGTCTGCACTCGTCATTATTCAATTATGAACACTGTAAGATCGATCCATTAACAACATATATACATATATGATACTAACTTTTGTCAATTATAGTGGTGTGTTGTTTGTCGAAAAGATTTAAATACCAACATTTGTCTGCACTCGTCATAATGCAATTATAAACACTGTAATATCGATCCATTAACAACATATACGTATGATACTAACTTTTGTCAACTATAGTGGTGTGTTGTTTGCCGAAAAGATTTAAATAACCAAACAATTCCAGGTGCTCGAGTCCATGCTGTTTGTTTTAACCAATGCATCAATACTTATAGAGAGAGAACAAATAACATTTCATTAGGTTATTTATGTAAACCAGGTAAACATTTCATGATTGCCAGTGCGTGTTCCAAAAAATCAAATTATCGTCCTGTTAAAAGCTGTATCAACTGTTGTGCACAACAGTTGAAACCTTCAAGTCGCGCGCAATACACCGCAAGACGCCAAAATGCTGCTGATTAACGCGCTGAAAATGAAAATTTTCCCGCCATCACCGCCTGACCAACAACTACAAAAAAAAAAGAGTTTCTATTTTTCTGCCGCCACTAGTTTTTCAGAACTAAAGCACGTCTCCGCCAATACGGTCCTCGCTTCGGCCCAATAATACGTTCGGTACACTACCGTATGCGTATAAGTTTTTTGTTTCTTCTTGCTGTGCAATTAGCTTTTTATACGTACGTACTCCACAGCTCGGTGCTTTAATTGCGAATCCGTTTTGATAGGTATGTGGCGCGTAAGTTTAATAGTAACATTTCTGTTGGACGCCGATGTTTGACCGAAGCAATAAAGAGGCGTAAAATATTATGAAATATTATGATATAACTTCTTAAAGTGAATATATTCTCAACTTCAAGGTCTAATTTTTATTATCAGGAAAACATACTATAATAATATCAACATTAGAAAATATAGAAACAGTAGAAATGAAACTTAATACAAAATTGTGGACTTTGGCAGTACTGTTGGCGACAGGGGTAAATGCTATTAATATAACACCTAGGTACCCAAAGCCTGATGCTCCTAAAGGGTATCATAGTGTGTTCTGGACAGCCAACTTGAATATAACTGAGTTCGCCAGGTGTGCAGGAATTGCGGATTTGTCGGGCATTGGACTATTCGAACTACCTGAGGCTATTTATTATATAGCTAAGCGAGATGATACAGTGCTGAGCGAAGAAGAAGTTGACACATGGTTAGACTGTTTAGAGGAACAGGGTGTAGCCACCTCCATTGGGGTGTCTCAGCAGGCTTCAGTAACACCGGATGGAGAACTATTGATGAGGCTTGACCAGGATGATAAATTAAGTATGCCTGCGAGAACACAAATCAGAGATGAGCAGAATAAAAAGGCTATTGAATTCGGACTGAACTGGCACGGGTTCAATGGGAAAGGGCTGTGGCCGACGGTGATGTGAAGAAGCAGGGTAATTACAAGCCATCTGGGTGTAAGACTATAGACTCTTCCGCATATAAATCAGCCAACAATACAGGGAAACCCGTGAGACTAGGCTTCTACCCACATCATGATTGTAGAAGTAGTGGTGTATACTACAAAATAGGCGGTAATGCATTAAGTGAATGTGCTGATAGAAATGTGTACTCAATTAAAGGCAAGTACACATAATGATGAAGGGTGTAATAGCGAAAATATATTAAGTTTTGTGTTTATATGTAAGACATCTCAATTTTTTAAAAAAAAATTAAAAAAAATTAAATAATGACAATTATAATGGTAACTATAATAACAATAACTATTAGAAGTGTTAAATATATATATTTATTACCTCTATATTCTGAACTAAATTAGTTTAAAGAGAAGAAGAATGAAAAATGTTCCTTTTTATATACGAGCTCCCGCTTGTGCCGAGAATTATTGTTGAGCAGCCGGCATTCGCTTGGCTTCCAACACTTTTTTTTTTTTTTTTTTAGAATTACCTTACTTGTAATTCCCTTTAATACCGTACGTACTACGTCCCTGACATCCTGATACTTGCCCATTCTTCAGTGTAGCAAATAATCCACCATTCCTACAGTCATGGTGTGGAAATACTCCAATCCTTATAGTTTTGTTATATAAGTTTTCTATCTTTGAAGATTTGACACTTTTCGATGCTACAGTTTTACATTTTCCTATTTTACAGTTTCCACCTTTCAGTCCATCCGTATTTGAACACTTTCCGTCTTTCCATAATGTGTATACTGCAGATTCATCTTCACGCTTCTGTAGTATTTCTTTTCCTTCCATATGATCATCACTCACACCTCTATTTCTCATACCAAATCGTGTTTTCCATTCACAATTCTTAGAAGTGCTCATGGTTTGTGGTGCTTGTTGATTTACCCAGTGTTGGTTAAAATCACCTACCTGTAATTCGTTTGATGAGTCTTGTTCGTCTATGCAATCTAATATTTTATTAACATCTATGATTGTCTTATTGTTTACCGGTTGTATAGTTGCGCCGCTTATCCTCATAAAAATTATTTCTAGATGGTTTAACCTGGTGACATTCAAACACTTCGCAAGCATCTGTGTATCCAAAGTTGTGAGTCCTTCATAGTTTGTGAGATCACCTATTTTGGTTCTCTTTTCACTAAACTCCGTGAACGTAGCACAGCACACTATGCACTGTGTTAATATCGCAGCAATTAAGTTTAATCTCATTTCTTTTATTCTAATTTTATAGAGTCTTAGTTTTCTCTATACTCGAATCACTGTTATATTCCGTTTTATTTTGTTAGTCTAATTGTTGATTATATCTCTCTAGTATTACTTAAAGATTTATAGTCGTTAAATATATTTATTACCTCTATGGTTTGAACTAAAATAGTTAAAGAGAAGAAGAAAATCTTATGAAAAATGGTCCTTTTTATATACGAGCTCCCGCTTGTGCCGAGAATTATTGTAGTACAAATATTATATATATAATAGGGGATTTCCTCTATATATATAATGATATAACTTCTTTAAGTGAATATATTTCAACTTCCAAGGTCTAATAATTTTCTCTATCACCATCAATGGTAACGATCTATACTTATTAGGATTATACCGGTTAATTGGTACATATTGAGATTGGGATGAAATTTATCCTATTTCTTTTTTTTTTTTTTTTTTTTTTAATATTTAGAAACCTGATTGCAATAGTCACCCAATCCCCCGCAGATATTGTAAGTGTAGCCGATGGGAATCCGTGTGATTGATATTATCATGATGTTTTTTGTACTAAAGTATCTATACTGGTACGCAATTTTCGCGAAGCACTTGCAAGTTAGTATTAGCCCTATGTGCTATATATAGGAATAATTAGCCCAACCGTTTAAAATTGGTGACATCAAAACAGTTAATGAGTTGACGTGCAAAATGACAAGTGAACATTTAATATTATCTTCTTCACATGAGGTTTGACCAGTTAATCCATGATAACTTTATCATCATGACCGATCCAAGTCAGTATGGCAAATAATCACGATCCCGGATTGTAAGAACGTAATACATAAGTATGTATATATATATCTGATATATCTAGGGGCTAATTGAAAAATTTATAAAAATACATCTAATAAAAAAAAAGAATGTAATTTTAAGGGGAAGAAAGAAAGAAAAAATAAAAAGGAGGTTTTTGTTCGAAGTGCTTCTATTGGTGATGAATTAGCATATTAATGTATAAATAATGTACAGACTGTTTTGTAAAATATGTAAGAACAAGTACAATGCAGCCATCCGTTTACAGAAAGTTGCGATCCAAAAAATTCCAAAATCTCAACATTACTACGGCGTTTGGGACAAAAAAACGATCTAAAAACTTATGCTTTTTTTCGTGCGGTAAATGAAATCACCAGAAATCAGGTCAAGCCATTTTGTCATATTTCATTATCCCAATACATATTTTATATATATGTTTCTAGCGCGTTTTAGATTCGTAACATATGGCTCCATGAAGTTTTGTTGCGTGTGGGTGGGGGTGGGTGAGTGTGTTTATCGGCATTAAGCAAATGTTTATTATTCTCCCAATAGAACATTGTGCTATAGTTTAAGATCCAACATCTTGGTGGCCCTCCTTAAAAAATCGCCACTTTTTTAAGATTTCGGGCCACACATAAACAAAATCTCGCTAAATAATAAAAACAATAATAAAAATAAAAATAAAAATAAAGCCTTTGCCATGGGGCGCTCCGGTCGGAGCACTAAAATTTAACGCTTTGGGTACGTGAGTGTGTGTGGCAGTAAAACACAATTTTTTATTTACACAGCATTAAATTATCGAAATCACAACAACAATAACAAAAAAATCTTTTTCTTCTTTTCCACAAAAATTAATTTTTTTTTCCTCTCTTTCCCCCCCCCCCCTCGTTTTTTTTGTAACCCTTTTTTTATATTTTTATCACACACACTTTTTTTTTCTTTCTTTCTTTTTGACAACAACTCGCAACCTACACAGTTCTATTCTTTATTATCACCAACCAACTATCCATCATGGCGACTGAAGTATGTTTTTTGTCAATTTTTTTTTTTTTTAGGTACCCTTAGAGCTAATTGGTGGTTTTTTTTTTGTTGATCAACATAATAAAAGAAATGATCTAAAAGATAGAATTCATTGATTAGAGAAAGAAAAATTATAAACGCGCGTTTGTTTATAACAGAATCACCAAAAGATTCAATATTTTTTGTTTTTTTTCTCTCTTCTATGTTTATTTTATTTTATTATGTGCTCTCCAAAAACCTCCTTTTACACGAAAAAAAGTTTATTATTATTATTATTAAATTTTATTTATTTATTGGTATCAACTTCTGCGATCTAGATTTATTAACATAACTTTTTAGAGAGAAACAAATACCTTTTTGGCACGACTTTGTGAACAAGCCGAACGATACGATGAAATGGTTTCTTATATCAAAAACGTGGCCAAAACTGGTGAAGAATTGACCACTGATGAAAGAAACTTATTATCTGTAGCATACAAGAATGTTATTGGTACTCGACGAGCAAGTTGGAGACACATGTTATCAATAGAACAAAAAGAAGAAGCTAAGAATGCTACACACCACGTTGAACAAGTCAAACAATATAAACAAAAGATTGAACAAGAATTGGAAGATGTTTGTAATGATGTTTTGAACGTTTTGACTGATGACTTGTTACCAAAAGCCGAAACTGGTGAATCTAAAGTTTTCTATTACAAAATGAAGGGTGATTACCATCGATACTTGGCTGAAATTGCTTCTGGCGATACTAAAAAAGAAGCTGCTTCTTCTGCCCATGATTCTTATCGAAAGGCTACCGAAGTTGCTCAAACCGATTTGTCACCAACTCATCCAATTCGGTTGGGATTGGCATTAAATTTTAGTGTCTTTTACTATGAAATTTTGAACTCTCCTGCTCGTGCTTGTCACTTGGCTAAACAAGCATTTGATGATGCTATTGCTGAATTGGATAGTTTGAGTGAAGAGTCTTATCGAGATTCTACCTTAATCATGCAATTGTTACGAGATAACTTGACCTTTTGGCAAAATGATTTGGAAAACTTGCAGCAGAATGATGAACAACAAGGTGGTGAAGAATCTACCTCTAAGGATGAAGCTGCTAAGGAAGATGCTGCTAAAGAAGAAGCTAAGGAAGAAGGTGATGCTACTGCCAAAGAATAGATGTTGGGTTAGTAATAAATTTGTTTTTTATTTTTATAAATTATATCTGTTTTTTGTTATAAAAGAATTGTAGAAGTATACTTTGTTTAGGTGTGATTTTCGCGTTTTTTTTTTTTTTTTTTTTTTAATTTAATAATTTTCAATTTTTAATTTTATTATTATTATACTACACAAGGTATAATGGATTTAACCAAAGATTCATATGACAGAATCGATCACAACGTACTGACTTCCATACCAGATAATATCCATACTGATTCTTCAATCAAAATATCAAAAATAATAGTTCAGATAATGGAAATTGTCGACGTATCAACCTCCAAATATGATCTGCTCCAACAACTCAAAACACAAACTGAACGGCAAGGAACACGTCGATTAATAGAGGCAGATAATATAAATGAAGAATTAGAGCCATCTCAACAAACACAATTTGTTGGCAGTAAAACGCATTTCCACCGATTGGTGGTACAAGATTTTAATAGCAATATATGTTTTGCATTTGAAATGAAAAAGTTACCTGGACTGGATATGAATACTTGTTTGGGTACTAGATTGTTGTTAACCAATGTTATATCTAGTCGAGGAGTGTTAATGTTGAAACCTACAAATACAGAGATTATACCAAACAGCGGAATAGAAGGATGGGAAAAAATGAAACGTGAACAATTGGTTAAAAAAATCGAAACATTATTGAATTTTTAGTCTATTTATTATTATTATTATTATTTTTTACCCAATCTAGTAGCGACATTGGTGGCTTCTTCGACACTTCTGGCCATGGCAGATCGAACTTTGTTATCTTCCAACACCATCAACCCGCTAATAGTTGTGCCGGCAGGAGTGCAAACGTTAGTTCTCAATACAGCAGGGCTGGTCTTTTCATGCTTGACCATTTCACCAGCACCTTTCATAACTTGAGCAGCACATTGTTCAGCTAGTTTATATGGCATGCCCATCTTGACAGCCCCATCAATCATGGATTCCATGACCAAATAGCAGAATGCCGGACCAGATCCGCACAATGCAGTTGCAACATCTTGATGTTTTTCTTCCAAAAATAAACATTCCCCGGTATTGTTAAAAATCCATTCAATAGCAGTATGAATGCTTTGATCAAAATCAAAGTCTTCTCGTAAGGAAACAACAGTCATTCCAGCACCAATCTTTGCTGGAGTGTTGGTCATTGCTCGTGCAACCAACACATTCTTGCCACCAGTCAATTCAGTTAAAGTTTCAATAGTTTTACCTGCTAACAAACTAATAACTAATTTACCTTCAAATAATTTCTTATCAATTGGTTCCAAAACTTTTTCAACCATGAATGGTTTACATCCCAAGATAATCACATCTGAGTCCGCAACTAATTTGTTGTTGTCCTTTTTGATTACACTGATTTGATTGCCATATTCAGTGCTCAATCGTTCAGCACTAGCATCTGAGTTCACAGCGGCGATGAATTCTCCTGGTACAACATCACCTGGTTTGTTATTTTTTTTGGCTTCCAGCATGGCGTTCAGCACTGCTGTGCCCATGTTACCACATCCCAAAACACCAACTTTATATCCGTTATTCAGTTCCATTTTTTTTATTTTTTATATTTGTAAAGTGAAAAAGAAAAAAAGAAAAAAACAATAAAAAAGTGTAAATGTATAAGATAAGATTTTTATGAAATGATATTTACTCTTATATTTTGTAGGTAATGCCGTACCGTTTTGGACTACCGTTGATGATTTCATCTGGAAATTTCAAGTACTAGCGATCTCCACTAAATTAATCTTAAAGCCACCACACTAACTAAGTAATATTCTATAAAAATCCGGTTACCCGGCCTTAAAAATTTAATATTCTCCACAGCATATAGCGAGAAGTTAACGAATATTAGAAGAGAATATCTCGGCTCCGATCTCATCATACAATAAACTTCGAGTTTACAAGCAAATTTAACTTTCAAACGCTTTGTTGATCAATTGATGCAAATTTAAATTTCAATTATAAGTTTCATTGGCAAAATAGGGTTACCCTGCAGCGACAATTTAAAGCCTTGCTATAATACGGTTTTGAAAATTCCAAAATTGTAACAATAAGAAAACCCGTTTTCGGATTTTATTTTTGTCTTGTTTCTTTAAAAGAAAAAAAAACCATACGACTATTTTTAATCAATTTTTCCTTCTTTACTATTACTAGCTACTTTGAAAGAATAAATATTTTATAATGGAGTTTGGCAAAGTCCCTGGACTGTCGTCAAAAGTCCAGATTAAACCATCCAAGCAGTACACCGAGCCTTTCAAAGACTCCCGTCCTTTCAAACTAACCACCGCCCCCACAGTATACCCTACTCAAGAAGAATTCAAAGACCCTTATGAATTTATCAAATCAATTTATCAAGTGGGGACACAGTACGGTATTATCAAAGTTGTACCGCCAGCCGAATGGAGGCCCAAATTTCGGCTGGACACGGACCGATTTATATTCAAAACTAGAAAACAAAAGCTGAATAGTATGGGCGCTATCACAAGATCTACTAGTGCGTTTGTCGAGCGTTTATATAAATACAATTTGCTACAATTTGAGAAAAAAATTTATAGACAGCCGGTGGTGAAAAGAGGTGAGAAGATAAATTTGTATAGATTGAAATGCTTGGTTGATAAATTTGGTGGGATGGATAATGTTACGACAAATAATTTATGGCAGCAAATTTGTAATCTTTTGCTGAAATGTGATGATTGTAGTGTTAGTGAAGGGTTCGAATTGTATGAACTGTATAAAAATGATATTGCTCCATTTGAAGAGTATGTGCAAAATGTATTAAAAAGTGGGTTATTCAATGAATTGATAGAAGGTAAAGATACCAAAAATCAAAACCCAACACCGCCACCAGAAAAAAAGAAGAACAATGAAAAAGTAGTACAAGAAATATCTGATGATGATGATGATGATGATGATGAAGCACCTCCAAAGAAGCGTAAAACATCCAACGGCTCAAAACGATCCAGTAGGTATCATCACCGATTGGGGAATATGAAAACTGTACGAGAATCGAATAGTAAAGAACAAATTATTGAACCTGAAGATAGCTGCGAGATTTGTAAAAACGAGGTTAATGAGCTGGATTTGAGATGCTGTAATGAAAGTTGCGAAAGAGATTATCATGCAAATTGTTTGAATGACCTGGCATTGGATTATAATAGTCATAACAAAGTTTGGTGGTGTCCTAGATGTATTGTAGGTACAGGAGAGTTTTATTTTGATGAAGGGGAAGAATACAGTCTAGACGAATTTAAAGATACTGCTGACGACTATCGAGATGAGTATTTATCCCATTTCAACTTGCCTGAATCAACTAGTGATAGCGAACTTGAATCAATAGTAGAACAGAAATTCTGGAATCATGTAGATGATTTGGATTGTCCAATTGAAGTTGAATATGGTGCTGATTTACCATCTGAATCCATGGGGTCGGGTTTTGCAAAAATTACTGAACACTCACGGGATCCATATGCCAAACATATGTGGAATTTGCTAAATTTTCCAAAACACAAGCAATCGTTATTAAACCTGTTGAAAGATATAAGTGGCGTCACCACTCCATGGGGGTATGTTGGAATGATGTTTTCAACATTTTGCTGGCATTCAGAAGATCATTATACATATTCTATTAACTATCAACATATTGGTAAGACCAAAACGTGGTATGGTATACCTGGCTCATTTGCAGAACAGTTTGAAAAGGTTAGTCGAGATACTGTTCCAGAATTGTTTGAAAAACAACCAGATTTATTGTTCCAACGAGCTACTATTATTAACCCGCAACAATTAGTTGCCAACCAAATACCAGTTTATGCAGTAGACCAACATGCAGGGCAGTTTGTTATAACTTTCCCAAAGGCATACCATTGTGGATTTAATCATGGGTTCAATTACAACGAGGCAGTGAATTACGCACCTCCAGATTGGGTTCGATTTGGAGAAGAGTGTATGCAAAGTTATCGACTTCAAAAACGTGCTCCACTATTCAGTCATGACAGGTTGTTGATTACTGTTGCAGAATTGTTTAATGATTCTGAAACAGCTGAATGGTTATATCCACATTTGTATCGACTAATCACAGCAGAACTTGAAGATCAGCGACGAGTTAAAGATGAATATTCCAAATTGGATCTGCAAAAAGAATTGTTGGCTAGTGATGCTAATGATGATCGGATTTATCAATGTTGTATTTGCAAAACTATGGCTTATTTAAGTCGATTAGTTGTAGCTAAAGATGATGAATACAATGTTTATTGCTTATACCATGCACCAAAGAAGAATGAAATTAATGAATCTGATATAACCACATTGGAAAGACGGTACACTCCAAAGCAATTGAAGGAATTACTTCATTCAGTACAATCACTAACTACAAAATACGAATACTAACTACTACCTTGTTTCTCTAATTTATTTATTATGTACAGTCTACATCTTATATATTTTTTTTATTTTTTTTATTTTTATTTGATTATTTTAATCAAGCAAATAGTTCCATAATTGAAATTCGCTGAAATAATCATGGTGAACGATACTAACCAATACATACTCGCGATAAATCATTCTCAACAGCTGTGCCGATTCACTATCCGGTTTGTACAGTCTACCCCATTCTTTCCAAATACTAAAGCTTTCATCTCTCCAGGCTTTGAAACTTTCTTCTTCAATAATTGTAGATTGAACTATTTCCCGATTTGGGAAAACACCCCAAGTTACCGCATTAGAACTACCGTTAGGCAAGTCACTATCAAAATATCCTTGACTATCACCAACATAATAACTAATATCATCTTTACCATCCAATTTCTTTTTCAATTCTTTCCAATCATTTTTTGAAATGAACAATTCCACAAACGATTTTTGGAAAACATACCCCTTTTGAGGCCCCCATCCGAAAATTTTGTCAGATGATTTGGCATTTGGACCGGTGGCAGGTTGCGAAGCTACAGTCCACCAACCTTTTTCATTTATTGACAGCAATTGTTCTTGGATTAAGGAAGTTTCGGCGCTTAACTTTTGATCACTCCATGGTAAAACTTCCAATTCATTGGTAATATGTTTGATAAACAATTTAGAGATATCTTCAACTTTAGTAGGATGGCCCCATAGTTTCAAGGCTTGTGCATTATCAACATGAAGAGTTGGACCATACCCATCAATTTCACCATATGCAGGACTTTTGCTATTACCAAATCGACCATTTGGGAAATCATCCCATGTAGCTTCTCGACCCAATTCACCTTGTCCTTTGGAGATTGATAATGGTCCCGGTGAAGACTGTGATTTGATTGTATCTGGTTCAAGTCGATTTTCATTATCGATCACCTTAGCACTTGTATGATCTTTAGCAATTAATTCAGCGGATTCCAACACCATAGCTACACATTTTTCCAAATTTAGAGTATAAAAATGGTACCCCTTAACTAATTTGGATCGTGATCGTAATTCGTTAATAATACCAGTCAACACTTTAACCCCATATTCTTTAACTTGGTTATCATCATGAGTTGGAATGTTTTGGAAATTCGTCAAAATGTCTTGTGGGATGCTAGCTTTTGATAATTTGGCAGCTCTTATAAAAGATTGATAAGTATTAACAGGCATTAAACCTGGGATGATCGGTACATTTTCAAACAAATCTTTATCATCCTCTAACAACATTTTTTCCCATGATAAAAACTTTTCTACATCAAAAAACATTTGAGTAATCACGAAATCCGCACCAGCTCTAATTTTTGTTTTCAAATACGGAATATCCTTCTTTGGATCTTGATCTGATGTATCTACCCCATCAACATGACCTTCTGGATATCCAGCAACACCAATACAAAACTCATCGCCATGTCGTTCTTTAATATACTTGACTAAATCAATAGCATGGTTAAACTTTGAGTTCTCTTCCCTTGGCGCCCAGGCATACTCATTACCTCGTGGTGGATCACCTCTCAATGCCAAAATATTCTTAATCCCCGCTTTGGAAGCCTTATCTAGCGCATCATCCAAAATTTTAGAGTCCATGTTAGTACATGTCAAATGCAAACAGGTATTAACCCCCAAGTTCTGGCTACACAATGCAGCGATATCCAATGATTTTGTGCTTGTTGACCCACCAGCTCCCCAAGTGATTGTGATGAACAATGGGCCTAGTTTGGCCATTCGTTCCAATCGACCTGATAAATTTTGCGTACCGGTTTCGGTTTTAGGAGGAAAGAATTCGTATGAAAAGAAGTTGGAACCTTGAGGAAGGTCGGAAATCAGTTCTTTGATTGTTTTCATGGTCTTTTTCTCTTTTGAAAGTAGGTTTGATTGAGTCATTGCTACAACAAAAAAATATAAAAATAAAAATAAATATATATAAAAAAACGTTACAGAATAATTCCGCGTATCTAAAAAGAAAAAAAAAGGTGGTGTAAAAATTGCAGCATATGGTGAAATTTTGGGAAAGAAAGGTCCGATATCGCAAAATTAAGTCTAATCGATCCGATATATGGGAGTTTTTTGTTGGTACCAATTTATCGCAATAACATATCAATACAATGGATAACGATGACTTGTTTGTCCAACCTACAGATCCAGGGCAATTATATGATGGCGTGGGGTTTGTTAACGAGCAAAAAGCACAAGAGATAGAAAAAGAACCTGAAACTGACGGGGTGGAACTACCGAATGTATCAACCAACAACGATAAAAATGTAGATATACCGCCCATCACCACATCATTAATCCTACCATTCCAACAAAAGATTGTTAGTGATATGCTAGCAGAAGATGGGCTATTAATTTTAGCCAGGGGATTGGGCTTATTGCGGATCACTATAAATTTGATCCATTGTTTGGATACCATCGGCTCTGACACGCGTAAGTTTACATCAATTGGTGAAAAACCTGAAAACAGTTTAGTACTTATTATTGGTGCATCCGATGACGATAACGAAAGGATTAAAGAAGGACTGCGTGAGCTATCAACTTTAGACGGGCTAAACGAATTAAAACTCAATGCCCCGAAAAAAAGTCGACCAAGAAGAGGACTAACTGTATTTGGTGAAGCAACCACAAAATCGAAGCGTGAAAAGGCATACTCAAAGGGAGGAATATTTTCACTATCTAATACAGTAATTGTAGGTGATATGCTAACAAATACGATCGATCGCAAAAAAATAACCGGGATAATTGTATTAAATGCTCATAAAGTGAAAGAAAATTCTGGTAGCACTTTTGCTTTGCATTTGTACAGAGACAAAAACAAAAATGGGTTTATCAAAGCTATTAGTGATCAACCTGAACGATTTCAATCTGGGTTCAGCTC
This sequence comes from Blastobotrys arbuscula, assembly GCA_030564365.1. Classification (NCBI taxonomy): domain Eukaryota; kingdom Fungi; phylum Ascomycota; class Dipodascomycetes; order Dipodascales; family Trichomonascaceae; genus Blastobotrys; species Blastobotrys arbuscula. The sequence goes on along the minus strand of JAJLUN010000039.1, from coordinate 73,129 downwards.
ACTATCCAAACATTTGAAATGGTTGAGAGTACGTCGATTGTGGCTATGGCCAAGATTCCATGTCAAAGTACGACAATCATTGGATTCAAAATCAAGTAGTCGCGAAGTGGTGGAAATCGCAGTATACCCCAGCAATTCCATGGATGATATAGGTAAAGATTTACGAGCTATCATGGAGACTTATTTATCGCAACTAAGACAATTATCTGTAGTCAAGCAAAATGTTGAAAATGCAAATGAAAACTGGACTTTGGATAACGCTATTTTGAAAACCTTCATGTCTATTGTTAGAAGTTCATTGGGGTCGGTATGGCATCAATTGAAGGGCAAAAACCGGCAGCTAATTTATGATATTGGCGAGTTGTTACAATTATTGGATCGAATCACTAGTGCCAATTCTGTTACATTTTTATACGATTTAACTTGTTTACATCGAGTGGCTAGAGTTTCTTTATTGAAAGGTATGAGTTCTTGGATTGAACACCCTGCAGCAGACCATTTGGTTAAGATTGCTAGAAAAAGAGTATTAAATGATGAACATATTGAGGAACCGCCAAAATGGGATCAACTAGGGCATATCTTGGAAGAAATTTCATTACTGAATCAGTATTCCAACAATAACGATCTGGATGGTCCAATTCTTATCATGTGTGAGAATGGTGTTGGAGAAATACAATCAGCCATAAAAAATTTTAAAAATAAGGATGGACTATTCACCGCGCAAGGTTATTTAAAAATTAGACGGAAACAATTTCAAGATTGGTCAAAAAGTTTGGTTAATATCCAATCATTGTACCAATCGGGGTTATCAATGCCACAATTATCAGCAGTTACTAATCAACCAAAGACAAGGAATGAGCCATTACAGCCATCAGTGCAAGGTGGATTCGCTAAACGAAGGAGAGTTAGAGGCGGGAGCTCGGTAGCCGCAAACAGTGCGGCGTCATCGCGCCCCGTCGCTCCCACTTCATCAACAACAGCACCATCGCCTGCGGCTTTGGATTCTCTTGTCACAGGAGCAGTCGTTAATGAAGGCGATTATGTCGAAGATAAAATTGAAGAATTGGAGCAACTCGAAGAGGAAGTTTTAGATGATAATAATGATGATAATAATAATAATGATGATGATAATAATAATAATGATGATAATAATGATGACAATAATAATAATAATGATAATAATGATGATGATAGTGTTAATGTTATCTATGAGACGGCTGAGGTTATGGATATGAATGATGTTATTATTGTATCTAAATACGACGATCAGACGGATGAACAGTTATTACAAGAACTTCAACCTTCTTATATTATATTATACGATCCAAACCTTTCATTTATTAGAAGAGTCGAAGAATACAGATACACTCACGAGGTTAAAGTTTATTTCATGTATTATAAAGATTCGATTGAAGAGCAAAAATATCTAGCAGCCGTAAGAAAAGAAAAAGATGTTTTCTCAAAATTAATCCATGAGAAAGCCAAAATGCCGATTATAATAGATGACGAGGGAACATTTGATGAAAATAGCGGACCAGCGATTATTCGAGCAGTAAGTTCACGTATCGGAGGGGGTCAAATCATTGAATCTGAACCAACCAAAATTTTAATTGATGTTCGTGAATTGAAAAGTTCTTTACCTTATGAAATTTATAAACAAAAATGCCAGGCGATCCCAATAACTTTAATCGTAGGTGATTATATTTTGACACCAGATATTTGTGTGGAACGAAAGAGTATTAGCGATTTAATTGGGTCATTAAATTCTGGGAGGCTGTACAAACAATGCATTGAAATGTGTAAATATTATGACTTACCTACTTTACTAATTGAATTTGATGAATCCAAATCATTCTCAACTTTATCAATGAGTGAATCCGGTGTCTCCAGCGATCGACTAAAAAATTCAGAAATGGACATGTTCATGCAAGAAGGTGTTCAATCAAAGTTAGTTTTATTAATTCTGACTTTCCCAAAATTGAAACTAATATGGAGTTCCAGCCCATTACAGACAGCCCAAATTTTTATGGATCTCAAACAAGCACGTCAGGAACCAGATTTGGAAAGGGCTATTGGGTTTGGTAAAAGAGGTAACAAGTTTGGTGATATTGAAAACGATGATGCTATTGCAATGCTGCAGTCCATCCCCGGCATAAACCATACAAATTACAAAAAAATCATTGACAAAGTGGGGAATTTAAAAGAGTTTTGTAAATTAACGGAGCCACAGCTGCAGGAAATTATTGGTAAACAACCTGCTGCCAGAGTTTCTGAATTTTTACGAAAACAATCAAACATTTAATATTCTTTATTAATTAATTTTACAACTTTTCATATAAGTATTTGAATAGTCCCGGCTCATTAGCCAATTTATCTGGCGTATCATATTGCATCAATTCGCCATTATCCAAAACTAAAATTTTATCATAATCCATAATACTCCCCAGTCTATGCGCGATTGTAATCAATGTACAATCTTTAAATTCGTTTCTAATAGTCTGTTGGATTTTATTATCCGTTTCATAATCTATACTTGCTGTGGCTTCGTCCAACAACAAAATTTTTGGTTGTTTCAACAACGCTCTTGCTAAACATACCAATTGTCGCTGTCCTTGTGATATATTTTGTCCATGTTCAGTAATAACACTATCAAGGTTTTTAAATTGATTAATGTTTTCTGAATTTTCATTGTCTAATAAATGTACTCGTCTCAATGATTCAAACATTTGTAAATCTGTATAGTACCCAAGTGGATCTAAATTGCCTCTTAGTGTTCCTGAAAATAGTGTAGGATCTTGAGGAATGATCGCTAGAGATTGTCTCAATGATTGCAATTTAATGGTTGCAATATCCACGCCATCAATTTTAATCTCACCAGTATATGGTTCCAAAAATCGAAACAATGCTGTCATGATTGTTGATTTCCCAGAACCGGTTCGTCCAACAATACCCACTTTTTCTCCGCTTTTAATACTAAAACTAACGTTCTTGACAACTAATGGCAAATTCTTATCATATCTTAATGATAAATTATTGAATTCAATTTCTCCCCTTTCTGGCCAATTAGCATCAATTTCGTTACCATAATTCACAGGTTCACTTGGTAAATTCATCCATTCTTTTGCTCGTTCCATACCATTCATACTCATCTCCAAATCCGCATACATTCTAACCATCCAAACAATCAATTCATTAAATATTAATGCATATGACAACGAAATCCCTGCTAACCCGCTATCAATTTTCCCTACACTCAACAAAACAAACGCCCCTGCACCAAATGATACAAAAGATCCAACAACCGTTAACCTAAAATATAACCATCTGTTGGCAGCCCATAATAACATGTACGGTCGGCTGTTATAGTCGATATTCAACAAATTTTTACTAACAAATCTTTCAGTTTGGTTATAAGCACGAATTGTTGTTACCCCAGTCAATGTTTGTCCATAGTGTTGATAAATTGGTGACCTAGTAATACTTTCCAATCGTTTTAATTCCCGTGATGTTGATAAATAAAATGCGCCAATTGCACTGTAAGCACCAATAATAAACGCTGCCAAAATTAAAAACGTCGGGGTAATGAAAATAATCACCAGTAATGTCAATAATGCGGTAAAAGTATAATGAAAAGTTCCTTCCAAAACGGATGGCAATTCTTGATCAATTCCTTCAATATCTTTACTGAATCGATTCATAATCCTTCCCAAAGGAGTTGTATCAAAGAATCGTGAATTAGCAAGTAATACCGAATCCAATAACTTTTCAAACACTTTTTGCGATGCCTTTAACATACCTGCCATTAAATATGCAACTTCAGCAAATGTACAAACCATTGCCAAGACGCCAATTAGAATATAAACAGTTATGTAATAATTGACTGGTTGATTGTTCAAATCTAATGCCCAATTTCGAACCCAAAAGTTATGACCATATTTGAAAATATTTTCCATAACAAAAGCACTTGCCAATCCAATCCAAAACCATTTAGTCCCACAAAATCTAAAGTAAGTGAAATAAACTTGTTTATCTACCATCCCAATTGATCTCTCTTCTTCTTTAATACTAGTTTCTTTAAACTCCAACGCAGTTCCTTCCACTTCATCATTTTTTTCTTTTTGGTATTCATTGATTGTAACTCCTTCGAAAGCGCCTTGGTTCATCAACTCTTTTGGCTCGCCTTGCTTGGCAACTTTCCCATCATTGATTAAAACCACATAATCTGCTTGGCTTAATGTCAAAGAAATATTATGAGACACCATTACAACTGTTCGATCTTTCACCAACTTGCCAGTTAAACAATTATTATACAGATATAATGCCGTGTCAGAATCAACTGCACTCAAACAATCATCCAATAACAACGTATCAGCTTTGGAATAGATTGCTCTTGCTAAACTTATTCGCTGCTTTTGTCCTCCTGATAACACAATCCCTTTTTCGCCAACTTGAGTGGAGTCACCATCCGGTAAGATTTCCAAATCTCTTGATAATGCACATGCTTCAATAACTTTTTTATACCTTATCTCATTATATTGAGATGAAAACAAGATATTGTTTCGAATGGTATCGTTTAATAGCCATGGTTGTTGCGATACATATGCAACACCAGAATACAATCCTCTGGCAGTGGGGACGCCGTCAGTCAAATAAATCTTTCCTTCTATCAAATCCATTTCTCCTAATAACCCCATTAATAATGAAGTTTTACCAGATCCTGTAGATCCAGTAACAATGTTGATTTTCCCGCGTTTGAATTGAATTGTTAAATTACGTAATTTGAACGCATTTTTATCACCATCTGTACCCCATTGAATTGTAGCATTTTTAAACCCTAAATACCCCAACTTTGAAGATACTTGATTATATTTTTCAGTCTCTGACTCATTTAAAAATTTATTCAATCTTTTTAATGATACGCTTGCTTCAATTAATTTGCCAAAAGTATCAGATGCTTGCTTAATAGGAATCTGTAACATGTTAAATAAAGTTAGCGATGTAAATGCAACAGAACTTGTCAAAGTATTCCCTAATACTATAGTATAAAACCAAAATGATGAGCATGTGATGATCATCGGAGTACCAATACTAACTGCAATTGCCCCAGCCCAAATGAAAAATCGCTTTTTTAGCATATCTAACTCTTGTCTCCTCAAGTCACGAACTTGATCACCGAATTGAGTCTCCCATCCAAACGTTTTAATAATTCTAATACAAGTTAACAATTCATTAGTTTTGTGTATACGTTCATCTGTCTTTTGCAAAACTTTGGTTTGATACTTCATCCATCTATTCATAATCCATGCATTAAGAGGAACACTCAATAAACATGCCAACGCACCAACAATTGCACTCCACCCCAAAACAAAAAACAATCCGCACATGCTAAACACAATTTGAAAAAATGAACCAAATAAAAAATGAAGTCTTGAAAAAACTCCACTATAATTATTAGCATCAATTGACATCATATTAATAATGGAACCAGTACTGGCTTGTCCCTCATGACTAACCACTTGACGTTTCAAAACTTTGTTAAATACTTTCCCTGCTGCCACTGATCGCATATGATTAGCATTCCTTCTACTAATATACAGTGCCTGTCCCTCAGCAAATGTTCCTAATATTGTGAAAAACAATATTGCAAATACACTTGCCCATGCAATTGATAAAAAACTGGATTGTGGGTTTTCAACATAATCTAAAATAATTTTTACTAATAATGCTGGTACTAGTGATAAAATTGCATGAATAAATGCATACCCACCAGATAACAAAATTTTCCATTTCAATAACTTTAGTGATGGTATTAATAAATTTTCATTCTTTTCAAATTTATCAAAATCTCCAATCACTTTAAATGCATGATCATCATGGTGCAAATCATACACCTGGTCCATATTAATGGGCCTCCAATATCCATTCCACATCAGACCGTCAACCCATGAGAAACTTATCAGCTGCAAAATTGATGCATATGTTTCAGGGCTTGGATCTAACCCTGGAGTAACCGGCATACAAGTGGGACCATTCCCTCTTCTTGACGTCCACGTACAGACAATCAAAATTGAGGTTATTAAAAACTCAACCGAATAAAATAAGAAGTCCACTCCAGTTATAATAGATGACTGCAGTGGTATCAATATTAATACCCACATTATTGGGTAAACAAAGGAGCTGTGGTACCACAATGGGTCATTGTATATTCGCAAAACTGATATCAATAAACAATAACTCCAAAATATTAACAAAAAATTCACCGGCAACTCATCTTCATAATTGATTGATCTAGTCATTATTATTAATATACACACCTGGAAAATCAACATTATAATCTCCAAAACCTTTTTGATTCGATCTGATGAACTTACCGGGACAATCACAATATCATTTTCTGTTCCAGCAGCATCGCTCAATGCTCCATATGTCTGCTCAAACCCGGATAATAATTTGCGTGATCGTGGCCTAAAGTTGTGGAGTTGAGTTAATACTGTTAGAAATGAGATTGTTACCATCAAACACAGTGGAATCTTTTCAAAAAATCTAAAAATAACTGTTAGTTTATTCTTGTTGTTTTAACGTACAAATGTCTATAACATGGTGTTATATCGCCATTATGCCACCACTCTCCTTGGCAAGTTATCATTGTTTGTTAGTAAAAATTCAAAAACAAACAACAAAACAACAACAAAAAAAGGAAAATGTCAAAAAAAAACTCAAACAACAAAAAAAAATAGCAGTGACAATACCTTTATTTTTGGACTAAAAAATTACACCATGTTTCTTAAACAACTATAGTTGTAGGCACGCCGCCTGAAACCTCACAGTACTGAGAATCTTCAGTTAAAACGAAGCGGGGAGGGGGAGGAGGGGATTGAATTTCCTGACTCTGATTATAATTTTTTATCACTACATGAATAATAATAATAAATGCATATATTACGCATCCCTGAAAAAATAAAAAATAGAAAAATAAAAAAACTTTTGAGGTTTAACCATCGGCATCGGGGTTTGAAAAGTTAATAATAATTTACGTAGCTGTCACAGCAGCAGCGCTCGGATTAAAATAAGAAATGCCTCATAAATTAGCGTTAAAAAATTTCAGATACAGCGCGATACGAGCACCGTATTCGTAACTTAAATTTGTGACAGGTTTGAAATTTTAAAAGCTGGGTAGCCTCATTTTCTACTATCGCGTAGCTTACTACTACTGTTTTGATATTTTTATGTGAAGTTATAATTTTTTTCATTTTTTTTTTTATTTTTCAAATTCTATACGTTTATAAATAATGGTTAATATTTTAGATCAAAGTTCAAGATTAATTTTTACATGCTCTTCTCCTTCTTCTGCTAATGAACACAAGTTAGCAGCAATACTTCGATCCATTGTATCTGCCAACATGGCACCCAACACTTGTTCCAAAGTTGGCCATGTCCCTGGGGGTAAATGGCATTTTTCTCCCAATTCTTTTGAATAATTGATTGCCAATCTACCCAAAGTTCGTAAAATCACAATACCTCTTTGTGGTATTCGTACAAATGGATTGGTTTCAGTACCGCTTGAACTACCACCGTTACCAGTCATGAGTGCACCCAAAACTACAGTCATTTTAAGAATAATATTACCAAACCCTTCATTAGATTGTAACCATTGCAAGGGCAAGTTATATTTAGGCCATGGTGAATCTTCCAATTTTTCTGGTAAAAATGAAACCAATGTTTCTGCAACAACCATTGCTTGCATTAATAACGGTCTTCTCATTTCTAAAGCTCTTGGGATGTCTTTAAAATCAGATCTTGGTAATATTGAAATCACCATTGCAAATAATTTGGTTAAAAATTCATATGGTTGCAATTCCCGCCCTTGTAAATACCGTTTCATCAGCACTCGGCCAGATTCATCAAATTCTTTCTTATTCAAAACAATTGATGCAAATTGATCTTTATTAGGTGGATCTCTAACAATAACCTTGGCTAAAATATCAATAGCTGATGGTAAATATCGATGTACCGACGGTAAATAATCGTCAAATGTGATATTATTCTTTTCACTGCCATTTTCTTTTGGTGAAAAACTCAACAAGAAAAGAATTAAGGCTAAAGAATCTTCGCCTTTGTCCAAAACAATTTCCAATCCAATATTTGCCAAAATTGTGACTAAATCTTTAATCAAATCTAATCGCCGTTTAGTAGAATAAATCAAGTCTTCACCATCACCCATGGTTTTGATCATATCAAATAAAAACTTTTTGGAGTAAGATTCTCGTGCCATTACCGCCTTATTCGCGTCAATAAATGACAAATTTCGCATCAACCCAGTGACACAAATTAACCGATCAACGGCAATTTTTTCCCAGAAATTGGCTTCCTTGTGCACTGATTCGTTTTCTTGTCTACTTTTTTGCATCAACTCGTTATAACTAGCATATCCAAATGGTTTGTTGGTTTTTTCATCTTTATCTTCCTTTGATTCATTAATTGTGACTTTTTTATCCTCCAATTTGACTTCTCCTGACGGAAAATTACCCAATGTTTTACCAGTAACACTATTAACTTGAATAACAATATCATCTCGATTTTCATCAACTTGTTTGGCTTCTCTAAAAACCTTTTCAATCACATCCAATTCTTCTTCTTGTTCCATTTCATCAACTGTTTGTTTATTCAACGGCAATTGAACATTAGATGAAAAATCTTTATTAATCAATTTAGTCAACAAATCACCACCCAAGTCGCATAATGCTTCAACTAACCCAGGAATTTCTCGGATATCTAATTGAACTCTTGGATCTCCAGTAACTGTTGCCAATTTATCCAATGCTTGCCGAACTTCACTGTTAATCCTTGATGTTAAACTCATTGTTAAAGCATGCAAGTCAATATTACCAGATTCATGTGGTAATGGGAAATCTGGTCGTGACTGATCACTTTCCACCCCCAATTGCGCCAAGACTCTAATATCATGACCACCGTGGTGTTCAATTAATCGTTTCTTTGGAATATACTTATCATCTTTCTGTGGCAAAACAACTAATGGTTTTGCAGGAGTATAGTTAGCACTTGGCCGCTTAACACCCGCAGTTTGAGAAGGTGGGCCCATTGAATCTCGTGAAGTATTAGATTGTGCGGCTTGAGGGGTAGAAGTTCTTGAAGTTTGTTTTATTTGTGGTTGTTGCACAGGAGGAGTTTGACTTGACTGCGACGGAGTACGTTGCATTCGATTCTGAGGAGTAGTTACTTGTGATATTGACTGGGGTGGTGCTTGTTGCTGCGGAGTAGGAGGTTGAGATTGTCGCTGTGGCGTTAGCTGCGGCCCTGGCCCTTGAGGTAGTTGCTGAGGCTGGCCTGCTTGAGCCTGCAGCTGTCGTTGTAGTTGAGTCTGGGGCTGAGGTTGTTGATGAGCTGATTGTGTCTGCTGAGCGTTCATTGCTGGGGATGAGTGACCTTGAGGTGTATGAGGTGATGTCCCATGACTTGGGCTGGGGCTACCGGCAGCACCACTCCCGTTACTTGCAATTCGGTTTCGAACTTGTTGGTTGGAGCTTTGAACAGCGTCTTCAAAGGCAGACATGAACTCTTGGAAAGTGGCCTGGAGTTGATTCCCAGCTTCTTGACATTGTTCTGGAGGAAACTGTAGTAATTGAGCAACAGCGGGCCATTGATTGTTTTGAGTTACGTTCCTGCTACCACCATTTCGAACAACAGCCGCATACAATGAGAACCATTGAACTTGCCGACCACAAATATGAGGATACGTAGTAACCGGTGTACCCTTTCGTTTCATAAATTGTACATATGACTGCATAAAAGCAGCCCGTTGCTGTGTAGGGTTTTGTGGTCCTGGTTGACCTGGCTGCCGACCCTGAAGTTGAGGTTGAGGTTGAGGTTGAGGTTGAGGCTGCGGCTGCGGCTGGGATTGAGGTTGCTGCTGCAGTTGAGGTTGAGGCTGAGGAGGTTGAGGATGTGGTTGCGGTTGCGGTTGTGGTTGAAGTTGAGTTTGAGGAGGCTGTTGCATTTGATTCATTGGTTGAGGAGTAGCATGGTGCGATTGTGGGGCAGAAGAAGGAGCAACCTGTTGTGAAGGTTGTTGTGGTACGGGTGTTGGAGTTGAACGCATTTGATTTGGATACATCTGTTGTGGTTGGTTAGGAGCTGGTGATTGGCTAGGGTGAGGTGGTTGAGGTTGAGGCTGAGGCTGTTGCATTGGCATTTGCATCTGCTGCTGCTGCTGCTGTGGTACCTGTGGTACCTGTGGAGGTTGAGACCCTTGCCTTTGAAACTGTCCTGGAGAACCAACATGTGGTGAACTTGTACCTTGCATCTGTCGTTGCTGCAGAGTTTGTACATATAGTCGTTTGAAAAACATTTGTTGATTTTCTGGCGATAAAGTACTGGCTTTATGCTGGATCATCTGTTGGTGCTTTTCATTATATGTCGACAAAAGACTTTGAATCTGGGCAGTTGATAAGTCTGGAATCTCATTGAATTTCTGCATAGCAGCTTGTTGTTTTGCCTGTACTTGTGCCTGCTGTGATTGAGCTTGTGGCTGTTGTTGTTGTTGTTGTTGTTGTTGCTGCTGTTGTTGCTGTTGTTGTTGTTGCTGTTTTTGTTGTTGTTGTTGTTGTTGTTGTTGTTGTTGTTGCTGTTGATGAGCTCTAGCTCTGGCTTGGGCCTGGGCTTGAGCCTGAGCCTGAGCTTGGGCTTGAGCAGCCTGAGATAGATTTTGAGGCATCTGTGGCTGTTGATTTGGTTGTAAATGTGGAGACTGACTCTGTCTTTGGAACTGCTGCTGTTGCTGCTGTGCTTGATTTTGCATTCGTTGCAGTTGTTGTTGGTACATCATTTGGAAATCATTACCACCTTGTTGACTATTAGGTCTCTGAGGCATCATTTGAAAATTTTGATTTGTTTGTTGAAAATTCTGTTGATTTGGCATTGGTGAATTTGATGCACTTGTATTCGGATTTGAGTTATTATCTTGTATTGTTGGATTCAAACTCATTGAAGCTGGAGTAGCAGCACCACCATGATGAGGAGACATACTTGCACGCGTAGCTGCCTGGGCCTGTTGTTGTGCAGGGGAAAGTTGTGGTTTGTTCATGAAATTGTTTGGATTCGGAGGTACTGGTGATGGTTGATTCATCTGAGGACTCATCATATTATACATATCATTCTGCATCATTGGTTGTTGCGAAGGTTGAGCTGATCCATACATTGGTACTTGATTTCCTATAATTACGCGTTAGTCAATTCGTTTGATTGTTCTTTTCAACTTACCCATATATGAAGATAAAGCGGTCGGATCCAAAGCATCAAAGCTTTGTCTGTTAGGGTTTCCAGGTTGTTGTTGTTGTTGTTGCGGTGGCTGTTGGTTTGGCATCATGAACTGATTTTGAAGATTACCTCCTTGATTTGACGGCATATCCCCTCCATCCGGGAACATGGAAAACGATGATCCACTCATTGCGTTATATTAGTATTAGTATCCTTATGTTGTTTTTGCAGTCCTATTGCAAACTTTTTAATCGTCACCTATCCTTATTTGTAATAAATAATTAATAATAAATTAACGCGTTTGTTTTTTCAAAAAAGAAAAAAATTAAGCCCCTTTTTATAAAGTCGAAATACCGAGCCGCGTTTACTGTTTAAAAAGAAAGAAAAAAATGTCCCCCTTTGATTGAATAATACTCTTTCTTCAATTATCAGAAACACTACTACTTTTTTTTTATTTTTTAATTTTTTTGTCTCCTTCACTCCAGTTCTGACTTGTGGGATTTTTTTTTTAAATGTAACTTGAGATTTTCAACTTTTTGTTAATCGATGGTCGGTGTTACCAAAAAAAAAAAAAAAAAAATTGTGGTGGGAGAGAAAAAATTAGTAAAGGGAGATTAATAGAAAAAGGTGCGTGGCTGGATTCGAAAACTATTAGGTTGGGACATTAAAAAATTTGGCACAGCTTTTAACTTTGAAAGTATGAGATCATTTACAACACCTAGAAAGTCAATTTTTCAGTAGCGCAAAAATCTTAAGTGCGTGGCGGTCTCATAGCTAATTTTGTTTTCTTAACCGTATAACTAACCACTCCATTTTATCAACAGTTGGTCTATATATATTATTACACAAAACGGCATACTAAATCAATAAGCCGAAATGTTTTTATCATTGAAAACAATAGTATCACTCAGATCATGTCTATTGTGGTCTTTAGCGTGGTTTTTAATCAAAGACCCTACAACAATAACATCCAATAAATACATTATAATAATTGCCAGGTCATTAAAGATTCCAGAAGTTCAACTTGAACCACTCAATCCTTTAGTTGGGCTCACAGCATTTTTATTAGTAATCCTCGGGTTCGCTGATATCCCACCATTATTTGGTGATTACTATTTAGAATATTTTGCAAACATGGTACCTGTGCGGCTTTGTGCGTATTTTTTCATTTGCAGTTATGGATACATGGTGTATACCCCATATTTATCAAACTCGCTAGTATTTTGTTTTGGATTTGCCGAAGTTATGATAAACTATTTCTTATTCACTGCCTTAAAAGAAGAGCGTAATGAGCAACGAAAAAAAATCATCCATGAATTACATGAAGATGCTAGAATATAAAATATACTGAATAATTTTAAAAAAAAAAGAAAAATACTAAAAAATTAAACTAGATACTTTTTTAAAAAAACCAAAACTTTTTGGAATGCAGCTTTCTATTCAATGCTTTATAATGTTCCATTTCACCCCAGCAATCTCGACCCCATTCGCAACCTGCCATATTTACAACAAAATCACGATCTTTATCATTATAAAATAGTCGTTTATCATTAGCCATGTCACTGCATGCGCCAGGTGGGAACGAGTTGATCTTTCTCAATGGAATGAAGCCAACACGCCCTCGAATCCATGGTTCATTTGTATATAAATATTCCAAAGCATCCTGTTCTTTATGCTCCCATTCCATATGTTTTTGCTCATAAAAGACTGGATCCCACCAAATATCCAACAGCTTTTCAGTCCATTCACTTCTTCTAATGAAAAAAGAGCCCAAGTTAAACCCACCACAATCTTGAGAAACAATCAAATCAACTGGTTGATTGTAATCAACGTATGGAATGTCAACTGGCAAGTTCAGTGGGTTAAAATAGGAAACATCTCGATGGGTTTCATTATATAAGTTTCTAAAAATATGTTGATCAAGGTTAATTTGAGGCTCCATGATATAAGTATGTAAATCTAACCACCAGAACCATTCTGCATGTGGGAATTGTCTCATCGTTTGTTTAATAATATCAACTTTTTCCCATGATTCTCTCCACTCATGTGCATATCGTTTTTTGGCGCTGACATCTTTGATAGCCAAATTATAGCCGTGTCGTTCTGCATACGCTTTTTTGTTGGCTATACTTGATCGTTCAACTGACCATTCCTTGGCACCTTTCCATTGCATAACACCACCTCCTTCGTTTGCTGCTAAAATGATGACATATTTCCCAGAACCCCAGTTGAAATGTGGTAAAAATGGTACTGCAGTGAACAATGAAAGCATTGAAATGAATAAAAAGATTATAACCAGAATTTTTCTTCGAGCAACAAAATTGGCAAGCATTGGACGCAAATTCGTAATGAAGAATCGAGGATTTAACCATGCCGATAGGTTATTTTTTTTATATGAATGTGCCCCTTTCGGCTGAAATCGTACGTTAGCATTCCATTTTGGATCCCAACTATCATCGCCTGCCATCTTTTCTGAATCTATAATGATCGGTTTTAATTATTCACAAAAAGACTGGTTTTTGTAGTAGTGAAATTTGAAGGTAAAAAAACAAAAACTTTCTCCGCTTTCTACAATAATAATAAATAGGTTGAGGTCTTTTAACACTGAAAGTTATTAGCTGACCTAGGTATCGTGTTCGATATATTTCAAATCTCGTGTCTGGTGTTGAAACAAAAAAAGTAGGTGTCGTAAAATAGAAGAAAAAGAAATGGAAAAAAAAAAAAAAAAAAAAAAGTTATTGTTACAGGTACACTGAAATGCATATATACACGCATAAGATTTTTTTTTTTTTTTTTTCAACACAACAAAATTAGTTATGTGGTGTCTTTTGCTGAAAAAAAAAAAAAGCATATAAACGTGCCCTGGCGGTTGAAACTTTCTTCCCGATGTAGCGCACCGATACCCTGGAACTTTTTTAAAAAAATAATTTGCTAGTTCTTTTTGACTTAAGCATCTCTAAGTTCAATAAAACATAAAAGTATTAAGAAAGTGAAATGAGTTGATATTCTTTCGCAACATCCATAGAATTTACATAGAAACTTTGACGAGCTTCGAGTTGTCCACAGGTTTTAAAAACCATCCAATTTGCGTGGATTTCTGGATATTCAATTAGATCTCTGCCGACTAAAATCTAAATTTAAGCATCTGAAACATTTTTTGTCCAAAATCTGTTTTCAGACAAAGCTTGCGACCTTTTTTTTTTTTTGTAAGGTTATCGTGATAACACGGCGATATAAGATCTCATATATAAGGCATTGATATTAAGCTGTAGGCAAATTATGGACAGCTGAACACCTGCAAGCGCTTTTCTTTATATTACAACTAAATGCGTTCGAATACTTCCGTGGATATAAGTCTGAGTATTTGAATTTTATGTATGTAATATAGCTGATGATTTAGTTAGCTACATATTGACATTTGTCACAAGGTAGCAGCTCTCAATGAAAAACTGCCTTTTTTATATATCCAGGATTGCATAAATTTGTAGTTACGCTTGGTAAAGTTTTTTTCCATGAATGGATCATTTTAGAGCTAAGCACAAGAGGAAAAAAGGGCCGAGACCAATTGTTACCCTGGTACCAATGTATATATCCTAAAGCTCTATTAAATAGTGAAAAACAACTTGTGTGAGTTTAAAAGTTTGCAAAGTACTGTATTGCTGGTTTAAAGTTTTACACTCAGCACTCGTCAAGAAAAAGGTATACACAAGGAATATCAATATATGATGACCATTATTTATTTTTAACACGACGATAAGGTGAGGCCTAAGCCGCAGAGCTAACCAATCAATATCTGTATGTAAAATCTAAGACAACATAAGCCGCGTTGTCATTATAATAGGCTTTGGTATTGGCAGGCAATGCTACCCCGGCAGATGTTTATTATAAACAGTTTGTCAAGTATTTATCTCTTTTATTACAACAGCTTCTCAATCAAGAAATGTAATACCTGCATTTTGTACTTTGGTTAAATATTTCATTTCCAATTACAACCAATGAGCGTTGATACCAACTAAGTATACAATAACACCGAATATACAATAGGTATTCAAATACCTCGAGCATCAAATTGATTATGTTGATGATGCTGTTGTATTTATTGCTAAACTAGCTCTCAACTTTAGGGTTACTACAGTTAAGCTAATGAGGAATGATAGACCAATTGTGCTCACCCAATCTGATCACTAACATTGCGCACATATCAGGTACTAAGATCTCGAGTGTATATCCTTAGAGTCTAATTTTTTTGTTATTCGCTATTTCAGGATCTTGCAACTGTATCGCATCAATCTCATCTCTCATCACCACACTCAAAGTATTATCCAAATATCTGAAAAGAAATTACTTTGACCTGACGAGTGCTGCTAGCGAGATTAGCTTTACGATGTTTCTACGTGAAAAACTTCCAGCTGTGAGACCTGAATTATTATTGGTACTGTAGCACAAAAGAATTCTTAAAATAGCCGTGCACGTACCTTAGGAACGTTCGGATAAGAGGTATAACCTTAATTATCAAAAGCAGGCTTCTATACACGGCCGTATGTCCATGGGTCATCAAAAGAACTCGAAAACCAGAGGAAGTTTGAAATTCGAACAGAATTTAATTCTTAAAACATTGAAACGCCAGTTTGTTGATAAAAACAAACATTCAGTTGCATCATGGGATTACATGAAAAAGTGCTGGATCAGAACTTGTTGAACCCTATTTATTTCAAATTCTAGAAGAATTTAGACATATCGATCCTCTTAGTCACAGACTAAAGCTTGGACCTTTACCCAAACATGTGGGTGATTATCGTACACGAAAAATTCCGGTGCAACCCGTGGAATAAACTTCGCCACCCCAGAGATTGATAATTATATTTCGGTCCTGCCTTGATACAAAAGTTTAAACAACAAGCCCCAAAAGAACTTCGATGATGGCGTTATTAGAAGGTTGGATATTCAGGAGTTACCACAAATAAATTCGATATCACCGAAGCTTTTTATTCGGAAAAACGTTCCATCAGGCTTCATATATTATTTTTTTTAGTATAAATATGATATCAAGCTGCGAGGCCTATAATTGATTGATTTGGGGGTATTCTATAAATCTTATAATATAGAAAATTTATTTGATACATACAGGGGGGACCATTATGACTAGTAATACGTGCAAAAGGACCGTTGCGACTAGTGATAGATATAGGGCCGCCATTGCTACTAGTAAAGTACGTCAACTGAATGATGATCATCAATAGTATATATATTTGGTTAAAATAATAATCTGGGGAAAGGCGCGGCGTTCAAGCGCTGGACCACCCAAAGCCGCATCTTCTGGAGACTTTGAAAAAAAAAGAGCGAATCAAAAATATTAAAAAAAAAAAACAACATATTACTATTCATACAGGTATTTAAAAAAGGGTTATTATTAAATTATTAAAATTCAAACTCATTTCTAAACGCGTTAACATCCATGCCATTGCCGACTTTTTCCACCAAATCCCGCCGTTCCATTGCCAAAAACACTCTTCTCAAAGTTTCATACAAGTTAGTAGATTGATTAGCCAACACATCATCACTTTCACCTGGAACACCGGCAGGTTTATCGTCAGTTTTATGCAGTGATAACGCAGCCAACAAATGCTGAGCAGCTTCATGATAACACCCAATATTAATGCATGATACACCCAGATTATATCTAGCTCGCACAAATGCAGGCCGCAGTTCCAATGCTTTGTAATATGCTTCGATAGCTTCTTCGGATCGACTTGAGTTAGCCAAAGTAGCCCCCAAGCGATTCCAAATCAACGCATCGTCTGGTCGAACTTGTAAAGCGGAGTTGAAGCAATCAATAGCTTTTTCAAATTCTTCATTACCGTAGAATAACACACCTAACCCGACTTGGACATCTGAATCAATAGATGCCCCAGATGGCGATATTTGAGCAGCTCGGATAAATAATTCAGTGACTCGACTATGTAATTGGAATCGATCTTCATTACCTAATCGTGGTTCTTGGGTTCGTGCTTGACTGGTGATGTCTGGATATTTCATTGATAACCATTTTTCCAACGTAGCATATGCAGCATTTTCACAGGCTTCATTGGTATATGAAACACTCAAGTTCATCAATGCTTGTAAATTTCCTGGATCTAATTGAATACATCGCTCCAATGCTCGAATGGCAGGACCTTCTTTTTCATTTTGGGCTTGAACAGCACCTAATCGCTGCCATGCATCAACATGTTGAGGATCTCGTTGAACCGCGGATTCAAAGCATAAAGCGGCTACTGATAATTTAGCACCTTGATCCATCATATTAACTCCCATAGTATAAGGATCTTCTTCTGCCATGTATGGATTATTCTCTTCAAACATGTAATCACCAAAGTCTGGTCTATTAGTAGTAAATTCATCAAAGTCTCGGTCCCATGCATCCTTTGACGTCCAATCTTCACCATCCAATACTTGTGCTTTAATTTTTTCCCACACACTTTCAAAAGCATCCTCTGTATATTCGACATGAAATTCTTCACCATCTGAATCAACGACAACTTCTGATTTAGATGCACTGTCTTCAACATTCCCTTTTTCTTTACCCTTTGATTCTTGTTGTTTATCTTGTTCCTCGATTTGTTTAAACTGTTCTTCCCAGTTTTTACTATCAAGTTCTTGAATCTTTGGTTGTTGTTGTTGTGCTGCTGCTGGTTGTTGTTGCATCATTGGCCTGTTCATAAACATACTGCCGCCGCCCATACCCCCACCATATCGAGGATAAAATCCTTGGTTCATATTGTTCATACTATTCATAGCGGGCCCTGGTGAATGAGATTGTTGAGGGCTATTAAACTCAGAGGCCCATTGCGCGTTCCCAGGCTGCTGACGCATTTGATCTACTTGTGGGGCGTTTACTTGGCTGAAATCCTGTGCCCAGTTGGCAGTGGCAGCTGGGCCAGGTCCTGGAGATTGTCTTTGCATATGGTTTAATTCTCGTTGCATTTGTTCAAATTGAAATGGAGTTTGTGGAGCCTGGCCTTGGTTGAACTGTTCCATCATTTGTTGGTCTTGTGCCGACATACCTGGCCCGGCGGTTCTCATACTCATATGATGACCAGGCCCGGTTGGACCTACTCTTTCATGTTGTAAAGACCGGTCTTCAGCAGAATGTTTGGTGAACTGAGATAACGGGTTGGTACCTGTTGAGCATTCACCTCCTCCACTATTCATAAAAGACATTATATTATATTATTATTGTTGTATTTGAGGTGTTGAAACTGTTGAGGAAGAAAAAAAAAATTAAAAGAAGGAAAGAGATAAAATATTTATAGTATAGAGGCGATTATGGTACCGCGGTCAGAGTCGGAGATGACCTCCTCACTGTTTTTTTACGTAGTCTTATTACATACGCCTGCTCGCTCCTCCCCCCTCCCGGGTCACTTACCTAGTTTTTTTTTTAGCAGAAAATGAAAATGAAAAAAAAAAAAAAAAAAAAAAATTCTGAAAATGCGGGGCACAATTAATTATTATATTACTAAGACAAAAATTGATCTGACCTATATATGTCATAAAGTAATCAACGGTTTAATATCCAGTTAATCCACTCCTCCAACTCTGCAAGTTCATATAACGATACTGCCGATATAATTTTGTCCTCTGAGTCCTTGGAAGTGACTTGGAACAATGGAACTTTTGGATGAACTGGTGAGCTAGTCGTAATCTCAATATTTGATTTAGTCTTTTCGTTAAACAGTTTATACGTTGAAAATGGCTCTTCCAATAATTTTCCAAGTCGGCCATTTCCATCAATTTTTGAGTACTTTTCCAATTCTAATTTATAATCGGAATGATTCTGTAAAATCATATCTAATAATCTCGATGTTCGTTTAAGAATTTTAGAATGATGTATATGCATTAATAGAGGTCGAAGAATTAGTAGCTGGTTGCTGGCGGAGGTACTTGATGGCGATGGTTTGGTATTAAGTGGCGGAGGATCACTTCTTCGTTTTTCCAGATTTCTCCGATGCGTATCACATAATAATATTTTTAAAGTATTACAGATTAAATCTGCTTTAGTTGAATGTTCCATCTCCTGATCTTCTTCGATTGTTGGATCAATATGATCAATTTCCAATATGTGATCTTGTAAGTTGGCCACTACTTTGCCATCAATTACTTGAACTTTATAAGCAGATAACCTCCGTGCTTCTCTAACAATTTCATAAAATAATTCTTCCTCAAAAATTAGCCTCCTAGCATTTTTAATCTCGTTTTGTACTGTTATCTCATCTACTAATGCATATTTATAACTTGAACACCCAATAATTACACTTTCCCCAGTACTATTATCATAAAACGTAACTCTCATAACTTTCCGATGTTTTTGGCGATCAAATTTAAACCCCATCGTCCCATCAGCCTTTCTTTTAATCAATGCAGTTCCTCGATCTCGATAACTACTCCCGGCGTCGAAAAACCCATATTTAATCCCCAACCCTCTTGCATCACCTTTACGAATTTTAAACAAAACTTCTCCTTTATTAACTGTTTCGAAAATAGATTTCCAATAAATCCCCTCTTTATCCACCTCTTGTTTCAATCGCTCTGATGATGATTTTAGTAAGTCCGAAGCTTTATCCAGCGATTCCAGCTTCCACCCAGCACCAACTCGAGGGTTTTCTTCAGGAATTGGCACTGTCAGCGCATCAGCAGATAATGATCCTGCAGGCACATGCTCTTTTAATAATGGCGACATAGAGGTGGCTCCCGCCGCAGGTCGTAATGATGATAATAATAACGAAACAAAGTCTAATGCTAGTGCACTTTCATTTAATGCTGATTTCACTGATTCTCGTAATTGTGTGCGTGATTCTTCAAAAGTCTTTTTTTCCTCTTCTGCTTCTTCCTCTTCTTGCATTTCAGAATCTTCACTATCCTCTTTATTTTCGTTATCTTCATTATCATCAATTTCCATATCATTTGTATTTGAATTTGGACCTTCGATTTCTAAACGCAATTCCTCCTCACTTAGATTTGCAAATGCACCACGCTCTTGAGTGATCCGAGGGATGATATGTGCTAGTTCCAATCCTTCATTTTTAATCTGATCTTCTGGTTTTTTTTCCGGTTCTAACGAAAGATCCAACTTATCCATTCTGTTTTTCTATTTGTGGTGATGAAAAAAAAAAAAAAAAAAATTGTGTGTGCGTAAAAAAAAAAATATTGGGAAAAAAAATATATATATATATTAACGCGTTTTTTCTACACACTATTGTAAATTTACTATATATATTTTAAAACTCATCATCATCAACATCATCTAAATCTTGAATCTCACTTACCAACTCCTTTTCACGCTCTCGTGCATCTTCTACATCTTGCAAATCAGCACGGTGATCGTTTAATGTGTATCTCATACTCTTAACACTTTCATCATGTAATCCAATACAGAATTTAATCCGTTCATGGAAAGTATCTTGAGGTTCGGTTGATGAGTAAACATCCAAAACTTCATTAGATTGCATAAAGCCGCGTTCATGATCGACCGTTGCATCGATAACCCCGTCTCTAATAGCCTTGGCAACCACATATTCAGCAGATTCTTCAGAATCCAAATGTAATCTTAAACAAATATCTTTCAAACTGATCCGTGAATATGTCAAACTCATAATTCTAATACCAGTTTTAATAACATTTTGTCTCAATCTCATAACTAAACTAAACATTCCATCTTTTTTCAAAACCTCGCCATGTTTAGCAATAACTTGAATAAATTGATTGATATCACCAACTCTAACAGCAGTGGCGACATCAAAATATGGTGCCAATGGTTTTTCCATTTCTGGTTGTTTGAACAAATTTCGTTCTGGAATATCACCCATCAACAATTCAACTACAATATTCAATTTATTAGCTTGTTGTAAAAACCCAACACTTAATGAAGTTTGAGGTGCCTTTCTAATAGCAGTAGTGGCTCTTTCAAATGCTTGAGAATAATTTAATTGAATGGCATCAATTTTGGCCAAATAATAAAAATATCTAGCACCTAACGCATTTGACGCAGCATCTGGGAATTGAGTTTTTGAAACCAAATTGGCAGCTTGAGATACTTGATGGGAATTCAAATAGTTTCGCAATAACAATGTAATAATCGACGCTTGAGTTTCTGCTTCATGTCGGAGAGTGGCAGTTCTCAATGCTTGTAATAGCAATGGACGGACCTCTTCCAATTGACCAGTTAATTCATATGCTCTAGAATAATAAAACCAAATTTTGGCATTCATATAGTCTAAACTTCGTCGGTTATAAATCTTAATTCTACTAACGGAATTTTCTGCGAATTTTTTGAATTGTTCTTTAGTAGCGGTGTTTAATAACCAAACAAGAATTAATAAATGAATATAAATATCAACTTCGGGTAAGATTGCTGTTGGTGCATTTTCATTTAAAACAGATGGATCACCACCAGTGAATTTCAATAATTGCTCTCTAGCTGGATCATCGGTTGGGTAGATCAATTGAATAATTTCTGTTAAGTTTGAGCTATCAACACGTTTACGTAATGTTGGTAATCCTCGTAAAACTTTTAGCGTAAAACGTGGATCAAAGTTTTGAACCGATTTTTCCAAGTATGCAAAGTTTTGTTTAATATCATCAATTACTAAAGGTGCTTCTTCCTGAGTTTCTTTAGACGGTTGGTTTTGCTGAGAAGGCGATTGCATTTCTATGTCTGTATCCATTGTGATCGAAATTTTTGTGCTGTTATAGATTAAGTTTGGCGTGTAAAAATATCAAAAAAATAAGTGTTGTGGTTTAAAAAAAGTTGTGGATTTTGTAAGAAATGGTGTTGTTGTAATAATTGGGAATATAACAGAAGGTTAATTTAAATTGGGAGGTTTCAAGTGGCGGGCATTAGATCAAAACCCCGTCATAAGCTTATCGCCACCTGAAAAAAAAAAAAAATAAAACAAAAAATAAAAATAAAATAGAATAATACACATAAAAATGAAAAGAAGAGCACCATTATCGGTGGAAGATCTAGTTAAGCAGAAAAAAGAGCAAGAAAATGCTTTGAAAAAACCAAAGTTCATATCTAAATCAGATAGAGATTTAAAAAAACAGGAGACAGGTACTAATAAACTTAGGTTTATACAAAAAAAGGCAACAACCATTGAAAATGATATAGATAACGATCTAGAGCCAAAAAAAAAAAGTGAGGAAAAAACACATAAACGTAACGTTAATACTAATAAAAGTGGGCTGAAATTCGAATGGGGCCAAGAAGAAGATACACTTGATGAGAATGATTATTTATATTCCACATCTTCAGTTAAGAGAATAAATGTGGCTGATGGGGGTGGTGAAGAAGCACGACGGCAACGGCAATTACAACTAGCCAAACTTCGAAAGGATAACAAGCATGGTTGGGGTGAAAAACCGTGGTGGGAAAAGCCATTGGATAGCATGACAAGCCGTGACTGGCGAATTTTAAAAGATGATTTTGAAATTACCACTCAAGGTACTAACATTCCAAATCCATTAAGGTCATGGCGAGAATCAAAAATTCCTTCGACAATTTTAGACACAATTGATAGTTTAGGATATAAAGAGCCCTCTAAAATTCAACGAGCTGCGATCCCGCTGGCAATGTCGGGGAGGGATGTATTGGGTATTGCAGAAACTGGGTCTGGGAAAACTGCTGCGTTTGTTATACCAATGTTGTCATATACTATGGAGTTGCCTCCTATCAACCATAGTAATAAAGATTTGGGTCCATACGCAATTGTTTTGGCGCCAACGCGTGAACTGGCATTACAAATTGAGGCTGATTGTAAGAAATTTTGCAAACCTATTGGATTCAGATGTGTGTCGATGGTTGGCGGTCATCAAATGGAAGCCCAGTCGCACGAAATGAGTATGGGAGCTGAAATTGTTATTGCAACACCTGGGAGACTGAAAGATAATTTGGAAAGGCATGTTTTGGTGTTATCGCAATGTTGTTATCTAGTGATGGATGAAGCAGACCGAATGATTTCATTAGGGTTTGAGGACCAATTAAACGCAATTTTAAGCTATTTACCAGTGAGTAACACTAAACCAGAGGGTAGTCAAGGGAATTATAATATTAAATACAGACAAACAATGATGTTTACTGCTACATTACCACCATCTATTGAGAAAATGGCGGAAAATTACCTGAGAAATCCAGGGACGATCACAATTGGGGAAGCGAACAGTGCGGCTGACCAAGTTGAACAATTAATTGAATTCATCCCATCTGATACCAATCATCGAACTAAAAGATTGTTGGAGATTTTATCAAACAGAAACTACAAACCCCCGATTATTGTTTTTATGAATCGTCAACAATTATGTGATGAGGTGTCAGCAGATTTAAATTCCAACGGATTCAAATCGGTAGCGTTACATGGTAAGAAATCACAAGACAAACGAGAAAAAGCTTTGAATAGTTTAAAAAAAGGCGAAGCGGATATTTTGGTAGCTACTGACGTAGCAGGTCGAGGTATTGATATACAAAATGTTTCGTTAGTAGTCAATTACCAAATGTCCAAAGAAATTGAACCTTATACACATCGAATCGGACGTACTGGTCGAGCAGGGAAGAAAGGCGTTGCAATTACATTTTTATCTGATAATGATGAGCCGGTGTTTAAAGATTTGGCAAATATTATTTCTCAGTCCAAGGTTAGTAAGCTACCCGAACGGTTGAGAAAACGAGCTGCTGCTTTAAATAAACAGGTTCATATTAGAGATTAATTGTTTATAATAAATAAATATATATATATCAGTTATTCGCTATCACTATCGCTACCACCACCTATCAACGCGCTTAATTTATTTTTGGGAGGAGGTTGAGCCGTAACTGCTTGTGATTGCGGCGCGGAAGATAATCGTTGAGCCGCACCCATATTTTTTATACTACTTAATGTAGATTTACTGAATAATCCTGCTTCTTCTTCACCAACAGGCTCGATTGCTTTTTGACCATTTGCTTCATTTTCTGATCGTGGTTCTTCTGGCTCTTGTACTTCTGGTTCTTGCTCTTTATACCATACAGAATCAGATACTTGAAACCCCGGTAATCCATAGCTCCCCTCAATCTTTCTTCTTTTACTTTCATTTTCATCACCTTCCAATTCTTTCACTTGAGTTTCAGGCAACAACTTTCTAATTGCCTCGGCAGCTTGTTCCTCTAATTGTCTCTTTTCACGCTGCTGTGCTTCAGGATTTGGATCCTCTGCTGCCCATTTAACAGTTAAAATTTCATTCCCATCCAAACTCTGTCTATTCATCGCTTCTTTTGCAAACTGTGCGCTGTTTTCGCGCATATATGTTACAAAAGCCAGCTGCCGATTTGGAATCACTCTAATTCTATCAATTTCCCCCCATAATGAGAAATGTCTTGACACCATTTCTTCAACATTTTTACTCTCTTTCCCAACCTGCGCTACATATAATGTTCGGTTCTGTCTCAAAAACGAGCCAACACCGCTCATATCTTCTTTATAATTTGCATGTTTCCGGCGTCCAAAACAATCAACGCTTGGTGGGTACATATCTTCAACTTTCGGTATGCGATGAAGCTTATTACATTTTTTACCTTTCGCACATAATCCTTTTGCAAATGCAAGGCAGAAAAATGCTCCTTGGACTTTATCAGCTTTTGTGTAACCTGAATCTTTAATTGGATCGCATCGACCTAATGCTGGTTTGGTGTTATAAAAACTTTTACCGCCAGTACCTCCACTCCATTGTTGATACCAAATGTTGAAAACACCACCTTGCCTTTCATCCTCTTCAGTTGGAATGTTATCTGGATCAACTTGAACTCTAGCTCCTTTACCCATTCTATCAATTTTGTTAGTACCGTTTCAAAATGTAGTGAAAAAATATTACTACATAATAAAACAAACCCGACATTTCGATCGGGGGTATAAAAAAATAGCCACCAAAAGAATTGGGACAATAAACTACAATAGGCAAAAATAACCCGACAAAATTTTTAAATTTTTTTTTTTTTTGGAATTTTTCATTAGTTTTGAATTCATTAGTAACATTAAACAAGTCATATACAAGTAGGGAATAATTTATAATAGATAATAGATAATAATAATAGTAGCAGTAGCAAAAAAAAAAAAGTTAAAAACTTATGATGTCAAATGAATGGCATCCAAAATTCTCTTTGCACCTTTAGCAATTAACAACTCGGCCAACCGATTACCAACTATTTCTGCATCTTCCAAAGTCTCACATTGCACATTTTCCACGATATCTTCTACACTTTCAGTGCCATCAACACTAACAACAATACCTCGCATTGTCAGCTTCTTTTCCTCTTCATTATAATCTGAAACAACACCAATTGGAACTGAACATCCACCTTCCAAAGTTCTCATTAATGCTCGCTCGGCAGTACATCGTAAACTTGATGGAACATGATTAACCGATGATTCTAATAATTTCATGGTTCGTTCATCTCCTGCTCTAATTTCAATCCCCAAGGCCCCTTGGCCAACTGCATAATACATGTCAGGATAATCCAAATAACTTGTAATCTTCGATTCCAAACCTAGTCGGATTAACCCGGCGGCCGCTAGTACTGTACAAACAAACGGTGTGCTTGGGTCATTCAATTTATTTAGTCGGGTTTGAACGTTACCTCTAATGCTTTCAAATAAAAGTTTTGGGAACCGCTTCTTTAATTGTGCTGATCTTCGGATCGATGATGTACCAACAACACTACCATCTGGTAGTTCATCTAATGTCTTGTATGGTAAATTCGAACTCATAATTAGTGCATCTCTTGGGTCTTCTCGTTTGGAAATGGCACCTAAATAGCATCCTTCTGGTAAAGTAGTCGGCATATCTTTTAATGAATGGACAATCATATCTAGCTGATCATGGCCTTCAACATGCTCTAATAGTAAGGTCTCTAGTTCTTTAGTCCATAGTGCTTTCCCTCCAAAAGAATATAATGGTTTACTCAACACTTGATCTCCTAGTGTTGAAACAGCGTACACTGGGAAGTTGAATCCATCATGAGATTTCTGCATAGTTTCTGCAATTTGAGTGGATTGAACAACTGCCAATTTACTTTTACGGCCACCAATATAAATATTTGGTTTGCTCTCGTCGCTGACACTGGAGTTGATGATGATTGGTTTTTCTAATGACATGCTATTAATGCGTTGTGTTTATAATGAACGATATGTTCTGGCTAGTTGGACAAAAAAAATAATAAGGTTGCAGAAAAATAAACAAAAAAAAAAAAAAAAAAGAGAGAGAGAATGAGAAGTGGAGAGAAACTGGTTTTTATAAAAATTTTTTTTTTTTTTTTTTTACTAAGATTTGTTAGGCGGGCCGGATTTCTCTTGCTGTGATTAGCGCTTTAAAATTAAGTATGTGATGAGATCTTTTTTTTTTTTTTTTTTTTTTTAATTTTATTGAGGTAAAAATATCTTATTGAGCTGAATTCATTGGATGAAAAATAAAAAAAAGGGCTTACCAACGGTCGAGACTCAAAAACAAAAAAAAGACACTAAGCAAAGCTTGCGCGTACTTTAAGAACTGGAAAAAGGGACCAATCAGGGAAAAGTAATTTGTAATTGGGAATTGTTTCAGAATTTAGACACACCCACGTTATTACCGCTTGAATGATTTTTCTTCAAGCCTGTGAAGAAAATTTTGCTTGGACAAATCGGGACTAAACGGGCCTCGGCCACTTAGTAATAAAGCGCTTAAGCGCGGACTGGCTAACGCTACTTTGTTTCAATTTTACTTAAACGGAAACTTTGAAAGCTTGCGTACACGCTTATTTTTTTTTTTCTTTAATTCACAAGCATTTTTTAAACTGGTGTTAGATTGCGTACCAGCTTAAACAATGGTCCCTTTCTCTCCTCCCTTTTTTTTTTGTTTTGTTTGTTTGTTTGTATTTGATTCTTAATCTAACGTTTAAACGCTGTATAATTTAAGCTTAAGTAAACTTAATAATGCTTAATAATCTTTCAACTGTTTGCTTACCTAAGCAGCAAATAATTATTTGGTAAAAGACCTTTAGGAATGAAATTCCTTATATGGGAGTTATATCCTTTGAAGGGCAAACTTGGTAGTTGGCTGCTTGGAGTCTTTTTTGTGAAAGAGATGATAATAACGCCTTTTTTTTTTTAGTGAAGATCTATCAATCTGATCAATTGATGCAACCGGTGGCTACAAATAACCGTTAAATGTTTACTATAACAGTTTTGTTTTGAGTCAAATGCATTTATACTACTATGCTACTGATTGCGTTTTAATTTTTATTTCTAAGATTAAATTGTTGGGGTATTGATGCTGTCGTTAACTGTTATTAGCATATGATTATATCGATTATATTACCGGCACCTAAAAGTATATATACCTAAACCAGTCAATGCTGAGCTCCTTGTGAAAAAAAAAAAAAAAAAAAAAAAAAGCTATACTTATATTCTTTTGAGCTCGTAAATTTACTGGTGTTTCCTTGCGACATGTTAAATCGTCAGTGAGCATGTCCTCAGCTTGAATGTTACGTATATAAATATCTATATGGTTAATAATTACAATTTAAAATATCACAATAAATAAATGAAGTTATTAGGCTATGTTTAAGCGTTACTGTAGCAAAGTAATTAGTACAACGTGATTTTGTAAGTTATTGAAGCTCGAAATTAAAACGTTTGCACCCCTTATGCATGCCCAACATCATGGAGCCAGGGCAGGCTTGGTGCCCCCACTTCTGTTATAAGTTGCAACATGCATGTTGTACCTACCGCGGTCGCCAGATAAATTACGGTTATTGCCGGTTCTTTTTTTGCCCAAATACTTTTTGAACATGTAGTAAGCTTATCAACAGCCCCACTGCCGATTTGTGCGTTGATAAGATAAGATCTAGTGCAAAGTTAGTTATTGATCAATTATATAATCTAAATGTAAGCCTGAAGAATTTTGGGGCAGAACCAAGGAAGAAAAGAAGAAAAAAAAGGCACAAAATTCCATCGCATGATTTTGTCTGTTATTTGAAAATTAATATTGATTTTTATATCCGAGTCTTTATATAAAAAAGGTTCCCCAATGCATATACGTGGGTAAGCTGAAAAGAACAGATATCTATATAGTTTGAACCTATGCTATATATGTTTTTATGCTCAAAGCACCGGTCATAGCTAGATAGCGTAATACCGTAGCGGACAGAATATGACTCAAGAACATTTACACGTGATACCATATAATATTATATACATGTATCATGAATATTACCATTAATTGAGACTAATATATAATTACGGAACAATACAGAGAGCTCGCCTAACAGATATGCATCCAATTAATTGGAGTATATTGTATATATATTATCTGCTGTAATAATCAACGTTAGAAAGTTATTAACGGCGATTAAAGGCAATTTAAAGTTATATAAACCAGATGAGAAAAACATTAACCATATGAATATATATGGACCGTTTCCTAGTTCATTTTTAAACTATTACAAGAACTAGTTAAAGGATTGCTATCGATAATGGCTATCAATTATTTAAGGCGCTTTAATTAATTTAAACGTCGACGAACCAGCTTTGGAACTGGTGAATTAATTTATTAATACCAAACTTTGGAAACATGAATTCAGATATAAAATGTTGATGGGAATTCCCTGCTGTTTATAATATGTATATATAAATGATATACTGGAATTCGGTATGCTTACTCACAGAATAAGTCAATTATCTAGAAGTTTAAATTGTAGTGGCATTCGCGATATATCTAATGCTTAATTAGGTATACATATCAATTAATGATGTTGTATAGCTGGTTGTAAAAGCTACCCATATTGATTTGAAAAGATTTAAAATAAGTTTTTTTATATCCATTGCTTTATATTGCTTGTTACATGGTACACATGGGGGCTCTAGAATGCATGTTTGTTTCGGGGTTTGCTGCTCGATCGGATCATGTTTTATATATATAGTAGTATTAATCTTATTTACCAAGTACCAATCTATTTTTTTCCACTGCAATTTTAACAGTTTTTAAAATCCTTATAAAGATGCCATTTCTTTTATTCACATATAGAATAGCTGTCTAAAAGTTTATAATAACAGACTTACTCAAGTCAAATGATCTTTTCCAATCAAAAAGCTGACATTTTTTTTTTTTATTTTCAAAATTCAGTGGGGTTTGGTTTAATATACACAGCCGCACATTATTTTAACATAACTATAGTATATCCCGATACGTACGTATTATAATATTATTATACAACGCGCGTACAAATTTTTTATTTTTTTTTCATATAATTTTTTGTTCCCAAAATTTGATACTCACCACACAAAAGATTATAGATAAATAGAATGGATTGGACTACAGCGTACCAACGTGTACAAGAAGATCCAGATGACTTTGAGAAATGGCAAGATTTTATAGAAGCGGCCGAATCAATAGAAGGAGGGTTAAATAAAGCATCAAGTAATGATAATATTGAGCTATATCGGTTTACATTTGACAAATTTTTGGAAAAATTCCCAATGTTGCAAGGGTTTTGGGTTAAGTATTCAGAATGGGAATTTAAACTGGGGTTTAATAATAAAGCATTAGGCATTTATGAACGAGCGGTTAGTTTTATTCCGGGATGCGCTGATTTATGGACGAGATATGTTAAATTTAAAGCACTGACTTGTCATGAGTCTGATGAAATCCGACTTTTGTATCAACGAGCTAGTGCCGCGATTGGTAATCATTTCTTATCGCACGAGTTTTGGGATTCATATATAGAATTTGAAGAGTTCAATGGTACCAAACAATCAGTATTTAATATATTATACCACATTGTTCATATACCTCTACATCAATATGCGAGGTTTTTTGAAAGAATGAGGAAAGCGTCAAAACAATTACCACCTGGTAGTATATGTGAAGAATTCAAAATATTACAGTTTAAAGCAGAGTATGAGTTAGAAAGAGAAGAAGGGACGGTTAACGCTAATATTTCGCAAGATTATGATTTACGTGTGAGAATTAATTTATATTACGAAGAAATTTATGAACAAACGAAATGGCAAGTCTCCAAAAGATGGCTGTATGAATCGATGATTAAGCGACATTATTTCGATTTATTATATTTAGAGGAACACCAACTAGTGAATTGGAGAAAATATTTATTATTTGAACGAATTGAGGATTCAAAAAATGTTGAACTATTGTATGAAAGAGCATTGATACCATTAGCATTACACGAAGAATTTTGGTTAGATTATTTGCGATATTTATTATCTATCAACAACATTGAACTTGCACGGATTATATTTATTAGAGCCTGCAAAATATTACCAATAGGTAGATTAAAGGTGAGACATTTTTTTGCAAGATTCCTGGAATCACAAGGTGAAATGGAGCAAGCACAAGAAATCTATGAATCAATCTTGGAAGTGTTACCAGAGTCGGTGGAAACTGTCATATTGTTATCTGGGGTATTATTGCGACATTATAGTATTGAAAAATCACTCAAACTTTTGAATAAACATATCTCGGATGCATTAGGAGAAGAATGTGGGTTTTTTATCAGTGAAGCAGCTAAGTTGTTAGCCAAACATAAAAGTCTTAAAAAGGGACGAGAATTTTTTGTATCATATGAAGATAAACATTCATCGTTTATTTATTGGCGAGAGTTTTTGAAGTTTGAAATGGGTAATAAAAATAATGATATGGTTAAGCATGTGTTTGAACGAATTCAACAAAGTCAATTACATGAACGTCAAATTAAAGACTTGGCTCATTATTACATGGAATATGCATTAACTACTCTAAACTCTCCACAGGAATTTTTACGCGTTGATCTAGCCGTACATAAATCTGCGAAATTAACTTTATAAAATAGAACTAACTTTTTTTTTTTTTTTTTTTTTTTAATCTCTATACTAATTCAATGATCACGTTTATTGTTGTGGCTACTGTCCAAAATACAATCAATGATGCACCAATCCATCGAGATAATTCCCAATTATTTAATGGCACTGCAACTGATAAAAACAACAATGTAAGTAGCAAAGTAGCACCACTAATAATTAAAGACGGGGATAAGTCGATATGATAGGTACCCATTTTGGCCCCCTGTTGCACCAAAACAATTAAACATGATACACCCACGCCTACCAAAATATTCAACATCGGTCCACCAAAACATGCAGACAATGCCATGACAGGGTACCCCATTTTGGCCACAGTAACATTGGCAACAAAGTCACCTAATGAATTACCCATTGCAAAAACAGTCAACCCCAAAATAGCATCTGAAATTTTAAACACAGTTCCCAACATTTTCAAAACACCCACAACTTCATTGGCAATAGTTGAAACCCATGATATGGCAATAACAAATCCAACAAATGATACAAATTTTATTGCACTTCTTGGCGGGCCATCTGCTCTCGGCCATAGTAATAAATAAATAACTCCATACAAGGCTAGAGACACCAAGGATGAAAATAGAATAAATAATAGCCAATGGAATTCTGGAGTATATACAAAAAATCCAACCATAAATGGCGCTAATGTAGCTTGTAAGAATAACAACCATCGAGGAATTTGTTGTTTCACTTCATTGGTATCTTGTGTAAAACTTTTTAGTTCCAAATCTTCTTTTGAAACTTCAGTTTCATACACTGGCACGGTGAGTGTTAAGAATAATATACTTGGTGCGGTAATAAAGCTAGTAATAACACTCCACCATGGTTTTTTATTCAATCCTTTCAGTGTTGGGAAAAGTACATAGAAATATTTCCAGCTTGTTAGTTTGAATCGAACTTGCCAACTATGAAGTTCATCTTCAATAACAGGTCTAGCAACCTGCGTGGAAGAGTCAAATGAATTACGTTGGCTTTCAAACGGTGTTACAGTAGCTGATGTGATCCCCAATGCGTCATAAACTTCTTGAGACCCGAATTCTGATACGATTAACTGCGGCAGTTCCGGCCGCAAATAATCATTATCTATAGTATTTCTGGAGATTGCTGAGGAATTATCATCATTATCTGGTTCTTGCAATGTTAAAGGTATTGAAGATCCATGGTGTGACTTTGAATTTCGTAAATTTTTAATTAAAGAATGGAATTCTAATGCACTGAACAGTGATGGTCTAATCGCAGTAGTTGTGTTGTTTCGTCTACTATGATGTGTATTAACGTTGTTAGTATTATTAGGATTTTCATTATCATCACTTAATGATGCCTGACGCCGATGAACTCTCATAAACCTTGTCAATTCGTTATAATTATCTTCTTCTTCCTCCACCTCCTCTTCTTCCTGCAATGCCTCCAGATTAGGTGCCTCCAACAACGGATTCGAATCAGTAACTTCATCATCCGCTTCAATCAGTTGCTCATGTCCTGGTTCTGAATACCAATCTCTAGCCCTAGTCTCTGAAACAAATCTTTCCCGTCGTTTGGCAGCATACCAATGCCACCATACTACAAAACAGACATATAATACATATAATATTAACATCACCACACATTCCCATGGTTCCAAAGTCCCATCTGATACAAAAAACATTGCAAAAGTCACCGCCACTGCAAAAAACAATACATCTCTCATAAAACTTCGTTTCGCCACTTTAAAAGGACATATAATCGCCATTGCCCCTGTCACCACCGCTGCAATGAAACTTGCAGCACCCAGCAACTCTCCAAGTGCCAACGACCCCGCACCAATTTTCATCGCAGCATACGTACTAAACACATCTGGGGAACCGTTACCAAATGCCAGAAAAGTAACCCCGACCAACGATTCTGATAATCCCAAAATATTGGCCATGGTGTTAAGATTTGGACATAAGAAATCTGATGCTGCAATCCCAATCGTCATAAATAGTGAAAATAATAATATACTTGTTGTAGTTAGTAGAATCATTCGAACACCATATGAGTTTGCACAGTAATACCCTTCTAAATAGTTCAAATAGCCTATTTTCTCCCGCTGGCAATGCTCTTTGACAAATGAGCATTGATTTGATTTTTTTTCAAACACAACTTCATGGCATCCTATGGCTGGTGTTGGTGGTTGATCAGCTAAACTTGCCGTACAAAACACAATCAATGCCAGTATTAGTGTTAGTTTTACATTTCTAGCTATCATTGTTGCGTACTAGGATTACTAGCCGGTTCATCTATTTACCAACTGAAAAAGGATATTTATGGTTGATAGCTAAAAAATTGAGGAAGAAAAAAAAAATAATTAAAAAAAAAAAAATTAAAAAATTAAAAACATGCGTTGGTGTTAATTTTGATTGTGAGTTTTTGTATAACCAACGTACTGACTCTTGCCGCAGCAAAAGTTTTGCAATATGAAATGGGGGAGTGCGGCAGAGCTAGCTAGATTATTCGCCCGCTTCAAGCACAGAGCATTTTAGTATACAGACCAAGAAAGTGCATCGCGTTAATCTTTCTAGGCTGTCTATTTTACATTATCTTTGACAGCTGTTCATGTTTTAATGCATATTTTTTTCATAAATAAGTCCAAAAAAAAGCTTATCATAGTTAAAAACCTCTTGGACTTTTCATGAAATTAAAGATATCTAACAACCAAATCTATTAACTGTGGGGATTGTTTTAGCCGTTAACGCTTAAGGGGCGCAGCTGGAGTACTGAGCTAGATAGATAGGACAGATTTCAAACGTTACGGACGTTGGCACCGCCACCATGCGTTTCCTTGAATACTTCCAACTCATGTTTCAAAGATTCACAACAATAAAGTAGAATTGAAAAAAAACAACAAAAAAACGGCACTGGTGTTTTGAAACGCTGGCTAGTCATGCTCACTTGGTCGCAGTAATTGATCAAAAAAATCGCCTAGTCATATAAACCAGTTCGATGCGGTTAGTTCTGTGATACGATATTAGTATCTGCGAATAGGTCTAGCGATCGATCAATTAATACCTGTTTTGTTACCAGCTGCTTAGCAAGATAACACTGACCAAATTCTAAAATATTATATCTCTAGCCATACATCGATCAGGAAGGCCGAGTACCAAATTTTATTCTCAAGATCGATAGTAGTTGACCAATTTATAGTGATTTTGAACTATGATTCAGTATCCGCGGTTCGACATGGAAGGAGCAAATGTTGAAAAATTTACTCTAACTGAAAAATTTACTCTAACTGGCAACCATAACATAAAAATAAAAAAATAAAAAAAAATGTACAAATCCACAGGTCGTATATTGACTTAGATGTTGACAGCACCAAGCCTGGATTGAGCTTTGTTGTTGGCGAAACACCCGGCCAATTTTGAGCCTTAATATTAAGAAGAGCTGAATAATATTATTGGTTTGGTCAAACAACTTTTTTGATATTTAGTTTACAGTCAATTAATAAATTGTTTATTACGAGCCGCACCATCTGGGCAATCTTCTCCACATAAATATGTCCCAACTGTAGTTAAAAAAAAAAAAAATTGATCGCCGGTTGTCTGGATCGGAACTTTTTCATCGTTTAAAAAAACTTTCCATCCAGTGGCACATACTTGCATCCACAAAAGAATAGTTAATGGGAAATATAATGTCAGCAAGCTTTGCTCCAGAGTGTACGGAGTTGAAACGAAAATATGATGATTGTTTCAATGAATGGTATAGTGAAAAGTTTTTGAAAGGAAAGTCTGTTGAAAACGAGTGCCATGACACTTGGTTGGAATATGAAGCTTGCGTTCACGAAAATTTAGAAAAACAAGGTATCAAAACAATGTTGGACGACGCACGAAAGGATGCACCATTCGAAGACGGTGGCCGATTGGAAGATGAAGAAAAGAAATAGGTTCACTTCTCTTTTATGTATTTATTATTTTGTATATATATTATTAAATCATTTGTGTATCATATGATATTATATATTCTTTTCAATTGCATTTTGTAGATTTGGGGCAATTTTAATTATATCAAAAATTCTGCGCGCGCCAAGCGTGTCAAACTAATTTATTACCCAACATGAAAAATTTACCAACCATTCGACAATTTTTTTTTTTTTTTTTTTTTAAATCCTTCTCTTTGTCGAGCACTAACTACTACACTGTTAACCAGAAAAAAAAAAAAAATGTTCAGTCTAATATCAGCGGCACGTACCAGAATCTGTACTGCATTCAGCATTAATACTACTACCAGCACATTAACCAGCATTTTCAATAGATCATACAAAACTCATCAAGGTGCTGCCAAGCGATGGAGAAAGATGGCAAATGGTCAGTTCAAACGGAAGCAATGTGGTAGATTGCACGGCAACGTTGGTTGGTCAAAGGCACGAAATTTGAACCATTTGAACGGATCTGTTCTAGCAAAGGGTAACCGAAGAGGTAATCATAAGAAAAAGTTGAGAAGAATGTTACCTAATCATTAAATTACAATAATATTAAAAAAAAAACAAAATAATGTACATAATAAATCTTTCTTTTTTTTTCCTATTCACTAACTCGTTTACCATCTTTATAGGTGAATGATTCCCATTCTTTTTTAACATTATCTCGGATCAATTCTGAAGTAGGGAAATAATGATAATTGGTTTTAATACTGCATGCGAATGGAATATTATCAAATGTTACCACTCGTAACCGAACATAAGTATTGTCTGGGATATTGGAAACTATCTTCAAGAAAGAATCCAAATCTGGAGTTGATGTCCCATTAACGTGAGTGATGAAATTAGTTGGTGCAATAGAATATTGATATGCTGGGGAGCCTTGAACTCGTCCCGATACATAAACTCCAGAATGCAACTTTTTAATTTGTTGTCGAACTGCATGATGAGGTCGATGTAATAATGCACCACACCACAACACTACTTGATCAGTGTTTAAATCATCTGATGATATAGTTGGAACAGTAAGCGTGATCTCTTCCTTATTTCTAACCACAGTAACTTGCAGCTCTTTTTCCTTCATCACATTATCTAATTCAGATACTCGAGTCAAAACTTGTCCATTGACTGCCAAAATAATATCACCTTCTTTCATAACAGAACAAGGACCAACTGATACTCTCATAACATTAAACAGCTGATGCCGTTCATTATTACTTTCTTGAACTAATTTAATCCATTTTTCAGATACACCTCGGATTCGTGCTTGTACAATATTAATCGCATTAACTTCCATGTCCAAAAATCTTGGCTTTGGCATACCACCGGCCTTTAATTCATCAATAACAGATCTAATACTAGTAATATCCAACCCCAATCTATATTCATGATCTCGACCATCCATTGATCTTTCACCTAAACATGATAACCACAATGCCCTCACGGTACCATCATCATCTGCCAAAACACCAGATCCACATTGTCCACTAATTGTAGATTCAACAGTAATCGCATCTAAATTAATGGCTCTATATCTTGGTGCTTCAGTATTTGGTGGCACAGTCACTGTAGTAACATCAGTAACTCTAGTCTTGGTAGCGACCGGTCGCAAATTATGATTATGTCCAATAAACATAACTTTACAACCTTGTCGTAAAGGTTTATCGCTTAGTTTAGCGGTTTCAATTGGCGCCTTGACCAACGATGGATCATACTGAACAATGGCATAGTTCTGTAATGGATGTAAAAATATAACTTTACCTGGTACAATCACAGACTCTGCCACAGTAATGCTGATATTTGATAAATCGTATGGTACAATATTTCTTGATACCGCCACATACCCATTCTCTGCATCAATCACTAAACCATAGCCCGCCTTTAATGATCTTGGAAACCCTTCGATCCTCATTGGAATCATAGTTGCTACTTTAACAAACGACCGCACCAGCTTAGAGGATTCAGAACCTTCAATTTCCAAATCAATAAATTTCGCAGTTTGTGGTTCAATTGGTAGTTTTGGTAACGGTTTGCCCAAATCAGTAAAATCCCATAATCCCGTGGTATCATTTCTAACAGCCATTCTAAAAGATGAATGCCAATGTCTATCAATATATGCAATAGAATAATTGATCGTGTGTAAATCTCGAATGTGTCTATATTTAACGGCCACTCTTTTTCCATCTGGAATATCCTTCATTACTTTGATAAAAGCATCCAAATCAGGTGTTGGTTTATCATCCAATTCATCTAATATCCATCCCTTTTGTTCGCTACCATCTAACCTGAATGATCCTGCAGCATCACAAATATGTACACCCTTAACTGGTATTGCATACAGCCTTGCTAATTGATATGATAAGTTTTGGAACAGGGCCCCAGCAACTTCAACGTATCGATCTGGTGTAATTTGGTGTAAATCACCAACTTTAATTGTGCATGCCTGATTTTCCCCACCTCTTTGAACTACTACTTCAATTTCTTCCCCGACATTTGTATCCAATATTTCATCAACTCTAACAAATGTACTGATATTTTCATTATTAATTGAAATTAAAATATCCCCTTCTTGAACTAATTTATCACTTGGACCTTCTGGTAATACTGTTTCTGCTACCAACAAGCCAATTCTCCCAGGGAATTTTTCTCTAGCAATTCTTTCGCCTTCTGCCGTTAACCCCAACCTCCTACATTCATCAAAAGGTTTTAATAGCCACTGGACTTGAATTGTCCCTCTAGTAATTGGCTGTTGTTTTTGAATACATTCTAGAGCTCGCAGCCCCCGGAATAATGGTAAGAAAAAATCAGTCGAGGATTCATTTGATCCACCGGCTTGTAAAGCAACAACGTTGCCATCAATGTTAACAACTGGTGAGCCACTGGAACCGCCACTAGCACTTGCAGCTGCTTGAATATATTCAGTGTTGAAATCGGAATAAGTCAAGTCACCATAATCAGGCGCATTTCGATCCAATCTTGAAATGAACCCCGCCAAAATACTTAATTTTTCACCTGCATCGTTACCAATCACTCGGATCTCACAACCGACTTTAGCTAGATCTGGGCGTAGCTCTAATTGCTCAACACCCATATAATTAATCTTGGAAGGATCAAATTGTAAAAACCCAAAATCATGAACAGGATCTCTGTAGATCGGCTTAACGTCGCATTCTTCATGGTTATCAAAGACTGCATACCCAGTAAAAGGGCCTGATCCAACTACATGTCTATTTGTCATAATGATCCCCCGTTTAGCATCAACAATAAACCCAGTAGCCTCACTTACCAATGCTGGATCAGTATCAAAAGAAACAACACTAGCGAATTGAATTGCCACAACACTTTTGACAACTTTTTCAATGGTAGTTTGCCATTCGGCTGACTCAACACTTGATCCAACAGGAACGATTGGCTCTCTGGTGCCTAAATCTGATGATTCATCCATTGCCATGGCAGATTCATTGTCACTAGATCCAGACGATTCGGAACACCTGTCCAAATCCATAGAGTTTTTTGCATTTAATTCGTGATAACCGTTTTTCTTATCAATCGATTTCAAACTACCATTACTATCCAAGTCTTCGGAAATTACCTTTTTATTATTTTGGGTATGGAGCTCAGGAGACGTTGAAGCTCGACGCTTGTTGCTAAATTTTCGCTCACTCATGATGTTGAAGGTTGATATGTTATATCTGGTTGTTGATATGTTATATCTGGTTTTGCTATAATTGAAACAAACGCGGCGACAAAGGCTCTGGCGTAAAAGAGCAGTGCGAACGAAAATTTTCAAAGATTTAACAAAAAGTGTTTATTTATTGATAAAGTTTTTGGAATCAATTTTGTTCAATTGTATATACGTATTCAAATCCCAAAATGTGTACCCTTTTTTTTTTTTTTTGTGCTATCGATTTTGATGATAATGTTTGAGGGAAAAATTTAAAATACATTACAAAATTTTGAGCTTTGATGGTGAAAAATTGCAACTCACGTGAATATTTGAGAAATTAAGTCACGTGGGATTATTTTTTTGACCCAGATACCCAACCTTTCATTTAAAAAATAAAATAAAATATAAAAATAAAAATAAAAAATCTTGACTTGAGACAAACTCACCAGTATCTCAAAAAAAAAAAATGCCACTAATTGAAGAGCTAAGCTCGAAAGGGAGAAATAGACCGTCAGTAACGTTTGGATATGTTACTCAGCAAACAAATATCGCAGGTCAAGGAATTAATGGTATTCCTGGATTACAACCGGCTGGAAATAGAAAAAGAACACAATATCAAGCAGATTCTTCAACGAAATTACGCGCGTTAAATAGAAGAATTGCAGAACTAGAAAGAGAGAATTTCAATGATGCAAAAGTCGATATACCTAAACTAGATTTAGTACCTGCGGCAGTTTCTACAAAAAAATCTAGTCAACGTGTCGGTAATACAGTCAATTCTCGGCGTATTTTGGCGTCCAAAAAATCATTGGCCAACCATTTAGATGACGACCCAAACAATGCTAGAGTATTTTTAGATGGTGTGACTCCCCCCTCAGACTATCCTGTTGTAAAATTATGCAGTATATGTGGATATTGGGGCAAAGTCACTTGTGTCCGGTGTGGTGTTCGTTATTGTAGTATGGGGTGCGAAGTTACACATCGAGAGACTAGATGCCTCAAAGTTTATGGCTAAACTGTGGTTCTTTTTTGCATCATCTCCAACTCTTCTTGTCTTTTTCGTTTTTCCTTCTTTTCCCAACTAGGATCTGTACCGAAATCAAGCATGTCTTCAGATATTTTAATGTTGGGCTTGTTCAACTGTGATGCTTTTTTGGTAATTTTTTTCATCCAACTATGTTCACCAACAATTTTTTCCACTTGATCTGTCCATTCTTTGATTTGAGTGTGATTCACTCCAGCTGGTAATAAATCTGATACCACTGTGGAGAATGGTCGGTTTGGATTGGCGTTGATTAGGTTTGGTTGTGCATGTTGAGCCACTACGCATATAAGGCCGCCCAAAAACAGCCATTTTTCTTTAATTTGTTTACTGTAATGAATAAATCCATATGAAACCGCTTCAATAGATTCTTCATCAAATTGTAACGCTTCGCATTTCTCTTTAATATCTTCAACTGTAGGGCCGGTATTACTTCGTTTGCTTGGCGATTTAGAAGGGCTTTTAGTACCGAATCGATCTCTACCTCTGCTAGGTGTTTTAGGGTTTGGCGTTCTTGAAGGCGTTTTGGATGGTGATTTAATTGGTGTATTAGCTCTTGAAGGAGTGAAACTTTGAACATTTTGGTCAAAGTTTACGTGTGCATCCAAGTGGTTTTGAATCCGTGACTTGTTAGTAGGAGTTTGAGGATTCTGTTTTTTCCGTGGAGTATTAGGTGTGCTAGAATGCTCGAGCCTGAAAGTATTCAACAACTTTTTGAATTTATTATCAGGTAGTGGTGCTTTCTTGCTAACTGGTTTAGGTAAATTAAGTTTGTTGGACAAATTTTCAATCGCGACATACGCGCTTAAATAAGCACGCGCTGCTTCTTCTGATGCATTGAGATTGACAGTATTACGTGATCTGTTATAGATATTTGTAGCATACTGTATCAGGGGTTTTTCGATTGACTCCAGTGTTGGTAGAGCATCTTGAAGGGCCCTTTCAATAGTTTTTTCCATTATCTGTGCGTTTTTAGGAATGCGGTGGGTCAGTGTTTATTAAAAAAAATTAAAAAAAGTTCGTGATTTTAAAAATTAAAGCTTAGTTTGTCGGATCGGCCCAAAAATACATCTGATATATATATTTTGAGCGCACCACGTTCAGGATCATAAATACGGCACGA
The DNA here is from genome assembly GCA_030564365.1 of Blastobotrys arbuscula. Classification (NCBI taxonomy): domain Eukaryota; kingdom Fungi; phylum Ascomycota; class Dipodascomycetes; order Dipodascales; family Trichomonascaceae; genus Blastobotrys; species Blastobotrys arbuscula. The sequence continues at coordinate 32,179 of JAJLUN010000039.1, read as the reverse complement.
TGAGGTTTACTTTCATTGTTACGTTACATTAACTTAATTAACAAAGTACATTAAATAAGCTCATGAAACGTTCCATCGCTAGCTGGTATCTATGCTAGGGCGTTGTTGTTGTTTTTGTTTTTTTTTTGCGGGGAAAAAAAAAAACTATTTAAACACCCTGTGGTTTGTTTTGAGATATTGTAACTATACCTACAAAAATAATGACCGAAACCATTAGTCCAATAACCGGGTTAACCTATCGAGAATCTTTAGACAGAGATGGATTTGTTGCAATTCCGCAAGTACTAAACAAAGAACAACTCGCTGAACTACGACAAGCAGCTCAACGATCTATCGATTTAGCAAGAAATGATAAATGGCCATATTTACGAACTCTACCAAAACAATTCCCACCATGGGGTACAGATAGCAGTCAAGGTATTTGGGGCGTCCAACATTTAATGCATCCAGATTTACCTGATCATGAATTGTTTACAAAAACTTACTTCAACCCAGATGTTATTAAAGTTATTAAAGAATTACTAAAAGAAAATGATGATAACAAACTGGTAATGGAGTTGTATAATATGCTAATTCGACCAGATAAACATTTTGAATTACGATGGCACAGAGATGACATTCCACCAACCGCTAATGCAGAAGAAGAATTGGAAATCTTAAATAAGCCAGCATTTCATTGTCAATGGAATATGCCACTATACGACGATTACTCGTTGGTTGTGGTTCCAGGATCGCATAGAAGAGCTAGAACCGATGAAGAACGAAATGCTGAGCCGTATGCTAAAGCATTACCAAATATGCAAGTTGTTGAAATGAAAGCTGGCGATGTCATTTTTTATGAAAATAATATCCTTCATCGAGGTGTTTATGATTCTACTAAAGAAAGAATGACCTTGCATGGGACTATTGGACATGCAGATGGCAATAAAGATAGATCAAGAAATGTTTTACAGCATGGTGTCGGTGAGTGGGTACATTTGATTGATTTTTCTAATTTAGGTGAACAACAGCAGTTGGCAGAAGGTATGCATGATCGATTAGTTAAACTAGGTTCCGAATTTAAAGATCATGGATACTCCCAGCAGGACTAGTAATTTTTTTTTTTTTTTGGGTTTTTTTTTTTTCTAATCTATTTTTTATCCAGGTGTGTGTATAAGTTAATTTGGTGTTATAAATTTATTTTTTTATTCCCTATTTAGTTCAATTAATTGCGGTGTTGGAAATTTCCCTTGCGCTAATCCATGTGCGGCTCACGCATACCTCGATTGGTTTAATTAATACCTTCCGATAATATTTTTAAAATCTAGAAAAATATTTTTTCCTGGAATTAAATAGGGACCAATAATGAAAGAAGAGTTAAAAGAAGAAGTTTATGCGCTCCAAGACTTCAATCATATAATACATGAACAAGAACTTAATAAAATCGAAAACTTAACTGTAGAGGAAGCAAGAATCTTACACGACCAAATGGCCATACCCAACAAACGAGTTGGGTTCATAGATTTATTCCGGTACCGTACCAAAAAGGACACTATTTTTTATGCAATCGGTGCATTAAGTGCAGTCACCTCTGGTGTGGCGCTGGGGATGATGCCGTTGGTAATGAGATGGCTGATCTGGCAAGTGATTCAGATTGTGAGACATGATACGAAAGAAATAAACATAGGAATGTACGCAAAAGCTTTCTTGATCATTGGGTTAGTAACACAGCTCTCCACCTATATTTATACCTCGATTTTTTTAGATAGGAGTGAGGTCATATGTTCAAGGTTACGACAACGGTTTTTATCAGCACTTTTCAAACAAAACACTGCATACTTTGAGTTATTAGGACCAACTGAAGTAACTAATCGAATTTTGAATGATTCAATTCTGGTCCAAGCGGGGATATCAGATAAGTTGGGGGATCTAATCAACTCTATAGCCGCAATGATTACAGCGATTGCGTTGGCATTTTATTTATCATGGGAACTGTCGCTATTGATGCTAGTTCCACTAGCTGTCTCTTTTGCAATCACAAAACTCGGATCTAGGTTGGTGAATCGAGTTCGGCCATATGTCAAAGAGGAGGTTGAAATAGCAGTACAAATGTGCTTTGAATTTTTACAAGCCGCAGTTACGTGGACCAAAATTAATGCAGAATCAAGAATCGTCACTAAAATGACATTACAATTTGAACAAGTTATGGATAAGAAGCTGGTCCAATGCCGAGTTTTGGCGTTTATTGGTAGCACTATGATATCACTTGAATATTTTGTTCCAGCTTTTACTCTTTGGCAGGGTGCACATTTATTGAGACAAGAAAAGATTCACGTTAGTTATCTGGTTGGTGCCATTGCGGCAGGTATTTTAGTAGTAATCGAATTGTCACTGATTCAGTCTATTTTATCGACAATTAATACTGCTATTGCTTCAGGTAAAAAAATCTTTGAAGTTATTGACCGGAACATTTCGGAGAAATATTTATCTGAAGAAGGATATTTTCCTGAATATATCGAGGGTCAAATTTCATTTGATAATGTCAAGGCTGTTTATCCGCATTCAAGTCATAAAGGTCATAAAGTGGCATTAAGTCATTTTACTTTAAATATTGAGCCCGGACAAAAAATTGCACTGGTAGGAGAGCATAATAGCGGCAAATCCTCAGTTTTTGATTTATTATTACGGCATTGTCCAGCAGTGCAAGGCAGAACCACAATCGATGGCCATGATTTGAATGGGCTTTCAAAATATGCTATTAGACAATATATATCCCATGTATCGCAAACAAGTGACTTATTCAATGGTTCCATTTACGAAAATATTGCCTTTGGGTTAAATGGCACAAAATATGAACATATCCACGAAGGTGCTCAATTAAATATGGTAACAAGAGCTTGCAAAGAAGTAGGCGCATGGGGGTTTATTTTGGCATTAGATGAACGATTGTTAACAAATGTTGGGGAGCGGGGGTGCTTTTTATCGGCAGCACAACGAAGAAGAATCGAAATTGCGAGAGCTATAGTATCAAAGCCAAAAATTCTACTATTGGATGAACCGACAGCTCTATTGGATTTCAAAATGCAAGCATTTATCGAAGCTAATATCAAAAAGTTGAGTAAAAAAATGACCACAATAATGATCACTCATAATTTATCGACCATTCACAAAGTTGATCAAATTGTGGTATTGGAAAGTGGGACGATTGTTGAACACGGAAGGCACGAACAATTGATGAAAAATAATGGACTTTATACAAAACTAATTAATGAGCAGCGGCTAGAAAGACAATCAGGAGGCGCTTATGATGATAGTTTGAATCCTGAATATATGACTTTGCAAACAGTGCCCTCTGTATCTCAACAACAAGCAAATATCCACGATTGGGGGATGTTTTTCACAAATGATAAACGAAATAAAATAGTTACACATAGTAATCAAACTAATATTACCCCTCAGTCAGTGGTTTCAGTTATAGGTATGCTGATACGAACTAATAGAAAAGCGAATGGTGATTTATTTCTTGGTATATGTTGTGCTATTGTGTGCGGGCTAGGTTATCCCGTGTTAATTATTTTATTTTCATTAGTAATGGAAACAATGTTGCTGCATGGTGAACAATATCGTCAACCAATGTTAGATATGACAAAAGAATATACTGCATATTTAGCATTTGTCGGTGTTATTGAATTATTTGCATCATTGGGTATGTATACATATTTAGCAAAAGCTAGCGAGAAACTGGCATTGACAATTCGGACATTAGCGTTTAAAAAAGCATTGAGAATGGACAAAAGCTTCTGGGATTTATCAGATCAAAGATCAAATAATCTGGTTTCTTCAATTTTATTAGACGCGGATGTACTGAAGAGTGCGGGTGGAACGATATTAGGTAGGATTGTCTCAGTGACTGTTGCATTGATGGGCTGTATTGTGGTAGCGCTAACAGTCAACTGGCGATTAGGACTGGCGTGCTTAGTTTATATACCAATTTTGGTCCTTTGTGGCCTATTAAGACATTGGGTATCGACAAAGTATCAAACACGGGCTCAACGGGCATATGAAATTTCCGGTGATCATATACATGAAGCAGTTAGGTTAATTCGTACTGTTAAAAGCTTAGCACGAGAAAGGCATATCTTGAGGAGGTATTATGATGAGATTGAATTGGAACTTAATAGAACTAGAAGACGAACAATGGTTATCACTATTTTTTATGCATTAGCTCAAGGTATTTCACCATTAGTCATGTGCTTATGTTTTTGGTATGGATCAAAGCTGTTGAAAGAACATGAACTAAACGCATTTCATTTTTTCGTTTCATTTGTTGCGATAATGACTGGCTCTCAGGCATCAACTAGTATGTTGAATTTTTCACCGGAATTTGGACGTACTAGAGCTGCGATAAGAGACATTTCCAAAATCACTGAAGCACAACCTGAGATTGACTCTTTTTCAAAATCTGGTGAAAAGATTGAGCAATCTACACTAAAAGGTGGTATCGTTTTGTCGAATGTTGGGTTTGCATATCCAAGTAATCCAGAGCTAACTATTATTAGTAGTTTGACAATGTCTATACCACCAGGATCATTTGTCGCAATAGTAGGTCCTGAATTATCGGGCAAAACTACTATTTTATCATTAATTGGGTTGTTGTACTCTGCTCAAGTGGGCAAAATTTTGATGGATAAAGTCGATATTCGTGATTATAATGTTTCAAAATATCGGGAATGTATTGGCTGGGTTGAAACTAGACCATCTTTTGCGGCCCACGAGTCCGTTGGAGAAAACATTGCATTAGCTGCTCTTCATCGTCATGGATCAACTCGAACTACAGGCATGGTTTATGATAACGTGGTTAAACGACATGAAGTGATTGCATGCTGTGAATCGGCGGGGATTCATGAAGTTATAATGGAACTGCCTAAAGACTACGACACCACGATGGTGGATACTAATTTCACACATAGTCAACTGAGAAGATTGGCACTAGCGCGTGCATTTATTCGGAATTGTAAAATTTTATTAGTTGATGAGATTGATTCTCGTGATGATGCGTTTCAAGAAGCTTTGTTATGGGCCACAAAGAAGCGTACTGTTATTTTGGCGAGCCAAAATATTAAAAGAGTAGCGCACCAATTAGATTGGATTTATGTTATTGATAATGGCATGTTATTAGAAGCCGGTACCCACAGCGATTTGATAGCTTCTAGTGGGAGGTACAGTAAAATGATCTATAGTTGATTAATATAATAAATATCAAGTTTATACTAGTTAATAAGCCGCAGATGATCGGATTGTGGGCTCTATATATGTGTGTAGTACGCTACTAAAGCCGCACAGCTTACGCCGCATGATACAAAATCCCAAAAATAAACAAAACTCCAAATATTAAAAATGTTATGATTTTTCAAAAAGCTGCAACTTTTTCTTTAGCGCCAAGTCAATGCCAAATCTTACTAATCTCTACGTACTAAAACTAGCCTCAATATATTAACAAGATGGACTCTATAGACACATCCGAATCAAATGGGGAAGACGAAAGCTATAACTACCCACCACCGGCTTTCCGTGGAATTTCGAATACGGGCTTCAATAAATTTTTGGAAGATCCTATGGGGCGATTTACCCAAATACGGCAAACACTTCGGTCAATAAGAAACTATATTCCCTCGCTTAATGGTATAATCGATTCTGTCAACGATCTTAAAAATTTTCAATCCGCTTACCCTGCTAGTGAAGAAGCCCTAGAAAGATTTAATCATGGCTTGGGGAAAGCTAAGATACATGAGTTATTCAATCTGGTATTGCATGGTGTCGAGTATCAATCCACGGCTGAGCAGGTTTATAACAACATTCAAGCTCAGCTCGAGGTATTAGGTGAGCCCTTACAAAGCCTCTATTATAGAGTTCCAAGATTAATTACATTTTTTGAGATTATACGCACTTTAAAAGATGGGAAAAAAGTTGGTTTGTTGAAACACGAAGGGCTTATTTTGGATTTATGTCTTGTATTCTCGAACTTAATCCCACTAGTTGATGTTTATGAAAAATTTAAAAAAGAGCAATGGGAAAAAAACCAAATCAAATTATTAAGAGATACTGTCAATTCACTATTTGTTCCATTTTGCTGCAAATATTTACAGGGAGATGGAAACGCGGGTGCTGAGAAAACTTTGGATGAGATGATAAAATGTTTAGATGGCAATCTACATCATCCATTTTTTTATAAAGTTGTTGATTATATGATTAAAATTATTAATAACAGTTTGAACGCCAAACGTGACACTAGAAAGTTATTGAAAGAGGCTGATGATTTGATTGTGGATAAAATTTTAATTGTTGATTCGTTGGAATATTATGATAAAATTACCGATTTCAAAATTCTGATAGAAAATGCAGGGGTGTTAACGACATTGACCAGTGTATTCCTAGGCCATTTGACATCAACAGATGTCAAAATTCGAACGCGAGACTGGTGTAATCTAGAGGGCGATATCCGAATCCCAGTTATTGCCAGGTTCTTAGAGTTGGTTAGTACTATCAGTACATCAACTAAAACGTATAATCCACATGAGATTGCAACAAAGATAAATGAAAATGACTTGCAAGAAATTTTGGGTGGAAATATTTATGAGAGTATTGACTATGCATTAAAACATGCAGCGGTATATTCGACACCAAATATTTGGCTTGGGTCAGGGAGTCTATATGATATTTTGATTGGTAATATTTCAAACGTTGAAACTGTAATTATTCCTAAAGGCGTTGATGATTTAGAAGGTGTTATAGGCTTTATGGTTAATCAACCACAGGGTCCTATAGAATTTTTGATATCGGTATTACGAGGGTTTATTAATGATCGAAATAAGGTTGAATCAAAGAGTTTTCAGTGGTTGAAGGCGTTGAGCCCCGGTGACCCCGAACTAGCTGGTAACCCAGGTTTAGGTGCGCTGTTAAACATTATGGTCAAGCTACAACATGGGGAGGATATTGGCGATTGTGTTTATAATAAGCTGAACGATTTGCTAACCCTGGTGAAGGATGAAAAATTGGAAGTAGCACTATCAAGGTATATGCAGAAAAAAAGAATTATTACTGTTATCCAAGACACTCTAAATGAACCTAATGGTACTATTGATTTTTTCAAAGAGATTTTATCAGAAACTATTGATAAAGAAGATGCCGCTATTCGTGGAAATCAGATCTTAGCTGGCCTAGCCGAAAGGTTACACAACACCACCGCCTCCAACATTGATGAATTGTGCTCCGATGTTAGTGCATTATGGTATTTATTTATGTTCTTTGGAGGGTTGAACGGCCAATCAATGAATAAAATCGTTGAAAAAATTGATGTGCTGGTGCCAAAAATCAATTCATTAGTTGATCTTCGAAACGTTGAACAAATGATCATGGATTATCGACGAAGAACAGCCCAAAAAGATGTTATTGGTATGATCAATATTCCAGATGGCCCAATTGATTTCATTTTGGAGTGTATCAATGAATGGGAAAGCCAAGACCTTGATGAGGTTAAGCATATTAGCGGGAAATGGTTTGATTTGTTGAAAACAAGATGTGAAGATTTGAAAATTCCTGGAGTTGAACAAGTTATTGACTTACTGTTTGGTATGGCTGATGGTATTGGTAAAGAAGAGATTATTTTATACCTTGGAGATATTTTGCACTTGATTGATAAATTTGTATATCGCTTTGATGATTTATTAAAGAGCGTCGAAATTAGTCAAAAGGGAATCAGAAGAAAGGCAATATTAGAGGCAACCAAGGACGTCCTTGCCGAGCCTAATGGTGCTATTGATTTCTTGAGTGGGATTGCCGATGGGAAGATTACTAGTATTTACGAGATCAAGTTGCAATCTTATGAGTTTTATCGATCCTTAAGTTGGTGCAGAGATTTAGATGAATGTAAATCAATTGTTAAATTATTTTGGCGGATTGGTATCGGTGAAATTACTTCTATTAGAACAATTGTTTATAAGATGGCTAAGATTGTTAATAATTTGAAGGACATAGTCGATACTGATACATTAGTATCATCATTGGAGCCACATATGAGACGAGAAAAAATAACCAAGTCGGTTAGATTAATTGCTAGTACTGAAGGAGGGATTGGTGATACGTTGTGCTCTGTATTACAAGAAGAAGAAGTAGATATAAATGTTGCACAATTGGAGTTTGATAGACAGTTACTTTCAGTATCTGAAGTGTCAGCTGATCTGATAAAAACAATGGTGCCTGGGTTGGATAGCTTGTTTCAAGTTATAGATAGCATTAAAGGATCTGCTGCTGACTCATGTCGAGAGATTATTGTTGGCTTTGGTACTGATTTGTTAAAAGTTATCAACTCACCAAAGTTTGAATTACAACTACAATTAGCAAACTCGGTTTTAAATGAGCACTTGGCAGCATATCATAAAGCTATTGATAACCATTTACCAGAGTTTTTGATCAACACGTTCAATGAACCATTTGTAGGCTATGGTTCTGAGGCATTGGCAGTGCATTCACGCCAATTAGCAGGTGAATTGAAAAATTATCCGGAGTTTACTCTATTAGTTGGCGCTTTGGAAAGCGGTATGTTGGATGAATGTGTTGAACATGTGAAACAATTGCCTTGGTTGCCAAAACATGAAGTTATCCGAGATTCTATCAAAACTTTTGAGAAGTGGCAAAGTTTGAAGATTAAAGTAGGCGATTTTGTTAACAACCATAACGACGGCCCGGCCCAGTTTTTATTCAATGTATTAGAGGAGCAAATCAATGATGAAGATTTATTGAAAATTCGTGCGGAACGATGGATTAAGAATATGGACGGATTTAGTAAGACTTTTAATGAGAATATTCTACAAATACCGGGATTTTGTGAGTTGGTTGACATTTTTAAAACAATTGCCAGTGGGAAATTAGTAACACCATATATTGACGCGTATTATACACAATTATCTAAAATTGTTGATAAATCCAGATTAGATCAAGTCATGAATAGGGCAATAAGCGATACAGAAAATGAAGGAACCATGAATAATTTATTGTATGAAATTTCATCATTTATTGACGACAATGAGCGGGAAATTAGTGGTAGTGAACGCAGTGATAGCACTAATACCAATAGTGTCCCGATACCTACCGCCACAACGGCTGCGGCTCAGAATTAAAAACCTCAATAAGCAACAAAAAAGTATATATATATATATAAAAAAAGTTTATGGTAATAGATAAAAGTTTTCTTTTAAAAAATATTTTTTAGTATATATATATATACATAGAGTCTAAAAAAAAAAAGGACAGAATAGAAAAAGATTAAGCAGAATCTGGTTGTCGCAACCCAACAAACCAGGCCAAACCATAATCTTCAGAAGTGAAGGTGATGGTGGTACCCTTTGGGAAGAAAAAAACATCACCCGGGACGGCATCGACCTCCTTGCCTTCTTCATCCTTTAAATGGAAATTACCTTCAATGATAATCTTCATTTCATCATAGTTATAGGTATAGGTCAAAGGGGTGCCCTTTTCTTGTCGGTAAAACCCAGCACTCAAGGTTTTTTCTGGGTCCTCTGGTTTGGAATGGATGACATCGCCCAAGAATGCGTTATCAGCGGAAATCAAAGGTGGTCTGACTTCTTTGCCGCTGGATTTTGGGACGTGTTGTAAAGGCATATTTTGTACTAGTTGAAATTAATTTTTGTTGATAATGAATTGACCAACTCAGATTGGTGGTATGTGAGGTCCTTTTATAAAGATTTTTTGTGACACCCTTTTCAATCTTTGTACCACTTAGACTTTCATATAACCATGTTAGGCCATTGAATCCTACATTGGTATTTAATACATATTCTGGAGACTTTCTAAATAAGTAATGCTGAAGTTAGTTATCTTAAGGGTATCAAAAAGTTATACTAGGGCGGATATACTTTTAGGCGGGACGTTGTTTCCAAATCAGGTATCAAGATCCCAGATACTTTTGGCAAAAATAAAAATAAAAAATTCAAGCTGTGATAGTACGCGCCCTGCTTATCTTATCAGATCTGTTCTACAGAATAGCGTACTTGGTGCACCAATGCTACTAATTTTATAAGGCAACCTTTATTATCATATATCTTTGTTATACCAGACTACCATATAGAAGGTGATAATATAACATTTGTTAACAATAATTTAAATACTCGGTGGTTTGTAAGATCAAAAAAATACAACTGAGATATTCCGACAAAACTCCCAATTATCTACTTTCATTGCATAATTTTAAAAGTATTGCACGCTTGCGCTTCTCGTCGACGTGTGAGGTGGCAGCAGATTCCGAGCTTATATGTATCACTTAGTAATAAAAGATATAGTATGCTAATATATATTATGGAAATTGAAAAAAAAAAAAAAAAAACGAGCTCCGTTTCACATTAATCTTTGGCCACCATACTATTTAAGCCTACTTATAAATGCTAGATCATGACCTGTGTTGTACTTATGTTCTTGGTTGCTTAATGTGCGTAGATTCCTCTTTCAAATCAGGATATTATTATTAGTGCATAAATAGAAGGTTGGGGTTATTACTTCAGCTCAAGATACTAGTAGTATCTGCAAATCTATAAGCCGGTAAATATCTCCATGATTCCATTTATGCTCTTTGCCAAATTTAGATTGTAGCTTCAAGATCTATGATCATGTCTTGAACTGTGGGACTCAATTGGTGACAACCGAGTACATTTAAGGCTAGAAAGTTATTGCGAGAACATACTCAACCAATCTACAAACCATGAGGATGTAGCGGACCATGTATATCGTGACCTATTATAGTCCCATTTGACACCTGACTATCGGTTCCATTTGTCCAAACAACCATAATTGCGAGATCGTGGTATTCAATATTTTACAGCGGATGAATCAGAGGTTCTGCTAACAATATTTCATAGGCCCCGGTAGTTTAAGTCCCAAAAATAAGCGCAGCTCGTCCAGGTAACGTGAATACTGTTATCTTATCTAATTATAATAATACTCACTGGTAAAAGTTTTAGAGGCGATCGGACTTTCCCGCTATCTCAATTTTCTTAAAAAAAAACTGGAAAGTTAGGGAATTGGATCCGCAGCTTATAGGCCAGACTATTGCGTTGTCAGATACCGGTTTAGCCTATAATCTGGTTAACGCCGAGTTTGTTGAATGCTTAGGGCTCGCTGCTTAGTTTCCACCTTCTTTAGACCCCATAATTCATCATGGCCGGCTTAGCGCTGAGTTTTTCAAAATATGTGATAGTTGGTATATCTGCAGCTGGTATGGTATCAACTTTACGTTTACTTGTCGCAGACGACATTCACTGTCTGATCCTGCTTGGTATCAAAGCTATTTTGACACACTTCAATTACCTGCAATCACTGATGCACAGGTATGGTTATTGTCGTCCTGGACGCTATGTAATTAGCAACAAAAAAAAAAAAATTATTAAATCTGAACTCCAACATCAAATGAATCCAATCGACCTTTACATCAGTGAAAAAGCCAATACTACTTTAGATTCAAATTCGATAGTAACTTTAATCAAAGAAGTCCTTTTGGTTTTCATATCGTATCATCACTGACCGGCTTATCTAGCGAGAATCAGAACTGCTGTCAGTTCTGCGCTAAGAGCTTACGTAAGGCAAAAAAATTAAAAATATTCAGCCTCACCTCGCTCGTCTCCCAATTAAGACATTTTTTACCCCACATTATTCCCTGTATTTTTTTTTACCTCAAACACTTTGCAAGAGGTAATAAGAGCCTAAACCAACGATACCAAATATGGTATAGCAAAAGCATGGTTTAAAAAAATTACGCTTTTTGGGCATTTTCGTAAAACTTGTCATCTAATTGCTCTATTCAAGTTATTATTTTATATATAGTTCAAAACGCCAATATTTTCGCGCAGAGCAACAACGGATGGACCTCCTTTGTTTCTTAAGACGACGTTGCCGCGGATAGCATACAGGCCGGTCCAACTATAGACCATTTTTCATTTCAGCATGCTTGTACAAAATCTTGACTGATATCATGCAACGAGTAGCTGACAAGATATGCTGGAAACTTCCTGAAATACCGAAAAGGGTCTCTCTTCTTGTATTTAATTAATAAACCAACATAAGGTTTATTGTGAAATTAGAAAAATAATTTTGTCTTTGGGTCATTTTAATAGTTTCGATAGTTGGTTATAACCTATAAGTCCCAAGAATGAAAATGGCATGATATAACTGGAGAATTCAAACAAATACTCGGAGTAATATTGGCGGCGGATTGCTACGACAATCAGATAATATGATCCACTTATTAATCAGGTAAAAAAAAAAAAAAATTGAGTTAATTAAGCTTCAGAAGCACACGGCACCAATTTCCCTAAAACCCAGGGTCTAATGTAAATGGAAATTATATACACAAACCCAATATTCACGCTCTTTTGCAGAAACAAAAATATCATGCGGCATCAATTACTTATTATAGGCATTATATTCATTTACAATCTAATATATATATAGCTCGGAATATCCATATTTTTTTTTTTTTTCTCATATATATATTCTAATCATCCTAACAAAACTTCCCACCCCCATTCTTTCATTACCACGCTCCAATGACACCATCCTTTGATACACTCATCTTCCGGATCGTCGGCTGGTTTGACACCACCAAACGCTTCAGCAACTCTTGATGCGATACTAGATGCGATATCCCGGCTACTCCGTCGAGCAGATAACCCAGTATCATCTTTCAAGATATTATTGTTAATAACGGTACTAGTATTTTGTTGTTGTTGCTGCTGCTGCTGTTGTTGTTGTAACTGTTTCTTTTTCTCTCGTTCTTTTCGGCTAAGATCCTTTCGCATCCAAACTTCTTTAACTACTTCAATTGTTCGTTCAACGTTACCCAACCACATTCGTTCGCTTAGTTTCCTCCACCGTTCCCGAACCCATGATCTCTCTTCACCATCAGCCTCACAACCGGCTATTAGCAACGGGAAAATATGAACAACACTGGTCCTTGATGAAGTTGGGATACTTGCTAATAACATCATAACTTTCTCGGCTAGTTCGTGTGAATTTAGTGATGGTACTTCTGGTACGGCTTGGTGCAGATATAATAGCGATGCGTATCGATACGATTCGGCGGTAGCCAAACAAGAATTTAAATCCCACGTAGGATCTTCTACTAGTGTCATTTTTTTTGACACAGCAGCGTCCCAATTTTCTAGCTCATGTTTCAATTCAACAGCTTCACTAACAATTGATAATGAATTTTTTTCAACTCTTCGAACTTTATGCACCAAACCAGCAACTTTACCGATTAACGGGAACAAGGTTTGTGCACATCCTAATAATGGATCAACTTCATCTTGCTGGTTCAAGAAAATTGAAGAATCATTGAATTCAATAGTGGTGGTGTTAGTAGTCAATGACGATAACGATGCTGTACTACCTCGTTTGGATTTGGCAGTTGGCGGTGGTGGAGGAGACTCAAAAGATTCATCACTGCTTGAATCTTCAAACACTTCATTGTTCAATAAACTTTGTAACGAATCATTATTATATGCATCCAACTCAACAACATTATCAGTTGAAGCATAATCTGTAATCTCAGCACTTAATCTCGCACAAACATCCAAATACAACCAAGAATTAAACAAAAATTGTAGCCATGGTGGCAATGGCCCACCTTTGTGCTGACTTAGCAACTGTCTCAGCATAGTTGCAGCCCCTCTTAAGTGTGCGATACCAGTAGAGATATGACGATCCCACGCTTCAGCGAACGCCAACGATAAAGTAGTGGCTAATGCGATATCAGGCGGTAACGATTTGTTGGCCAGCCCCGTGGATAACATGTTGAATGATTCTTTCATGTGGTACATTGCTTGGGATCGAATTTCAGTATCATTGCGTGCCGTGTGGAATTTTGTCATAGCAGCAACAGCATGGTACAGTGCACCATAATCCTGGGCTAGTGGCCACAATACGGTTCTCCAAGGGTTTTCGGTTGGACCATCTTTAATTGATAAAACCCCACATGTGTATCGATCGTATAGTTTAAAAGTGTGTTCATGTGAATCTATTAGATGGTTTGGTACGCTACCAAGAGGGCTGAATGTGGATAGAGGTGATGCTGCTGCTGCTGCTGCATGATTTTTTAAAAACATTGGGGATGATGATGCGGAGGAGTCGAAAATATCTGCTAACCAGCCTTGTAGCCGATCATTATTAATTGAGGGGGTATTAGTTTTGGAATTTGAGCTTGGGCTATAGGCGGTCGTTTTCTTTTTATTATTAACATCTTCTCTTTTATCCAGATTTAGCATATCAATATCTTTTGGAGAGGGTTCCGACATGAAATCATCACTCATACCGCCGAAGATGGCAGAGAAAGTTGGCGATGGTGCTTCAACATTCCATTTGATCATATCATTGGGTAGACTATTCATGAAGTCACTCAAGCTCGGGCTCGGGCTTGTTGCTCCCAGATATCTCGACGGTGATGAAACTATTTCATTATTATTATTAGTATTATGGTGGTTGTAGCTGGGGATTGTATCTTCATTCTTTTGATATGATTTTCCCGTTGGTAAAGAGTTGGCTGGTTTTCCCCCACTTGTAGAATTAGAATTACCACATGGTGCATCACCACCTGTTTCGCTCAAAGCTGCATTTTTGGTAGAGGTATTATTTTTTGGCTGCATACTGGTAGCTGCATGAGCCCCATGCTTTTCCGTACGATTGGCCGAAACCATGGCAGCAGCAGCATGGATCAATGAATCAATTGACTTTTCATTTTTTGGTCTATTACCATTAGTTGTGTCGTTATTGGTGGAGTCGTCAGTGGTAATAGAAACTGGTGGTTTTGGAATATTACTATTTGGTTTTGGTTTTTGATTATTATTCTGTTTATTAATGCGGGCACAAACATTGGTTTCTTCAAATGATCGCCACTTGAAGTTTTTCGCGTACCCTCCACATTGAACTTTACGTCGTGCACCTTATAAGAAGTTAGCATTTGTTGTTGGAAATTTTTTTGGTTCTATTTAGAGTGCTATAACATACATTCTAAACACGTTGGTTTAGTTTCATCACATTTAAGTCTTCGTTTCTTGCAAGTGACACAACCTGATCGTGATTTGGTTTGTTTCTTTGGAGCGTCAGCCATTTTGATGTTGTCAAGTTTCTATGTTCAATAAATTTGTAAATAAATAAATATAATTAATATAAATAAAAAATAGTAGCAAATTACCATTCAAAACAAGGATATTAATAAATTTATATATGTTTAAATGTGGAGTTGGATCCCAAAAATAATTCTAGCTTATAGCAAAGGGGGGTTATTGATTAACTAACTAGCAGTGCATGAGAAGTAAATCAGAGGGCTGATCGTGTCTTGTATTACCAAAAAGAAACTCGAAAAAGAAAAAAAGAAAAAAATTTTAAAAAAAAAAAAAATTTCCACCGCAGCGTCAACGGAGGGGGGGGAAATAATTTTTCAACTAAAGTATCTATTTAGTATCGTACACAGTTATATTATCCAGCGGAACGATTAAGAATGAAAAAATGTAGCTAAGAGATAAGACGTATATCGTCGTTTTTCTTCATACGAGTTGACCAAAGAATGAGGAAAGGAAAATCACAAATAGTGCGGGCCTCTAGTACACGAATTATTTATAAGCATTTGTTGTACACCCCCTTTTAATATGATATAGTGATACAAACTTCACCTGATAAAACAATCGAAAAAGGTTGGTAAATCTTAGAGTTGTTTTGATATGTTACTATGCTATCTTACAACAACTAAACTCAAACTTTGCAGTAAAGGACAAGTGTCGTTGTTTAGTAAAACTACATCTCAAACATGGTGCAAGTGGCGGTGGTAATTATAAAGGATATATATATATAAGTTAAAGTCATTTGAGTTAGGCTTACGTTGCAATAAGATAGCCATCAAAAAATCACGTTTAAAAGACAATAAACGTAAAAAGCAAGGCTTTTGGATAAAATGTCTTGTTTTTGATTGATTGATCGATTTGATTGTCTTGTTCGAAGCCTGTTTTCAGATCAAGATGGATTTTGAATAAAGTTCAGCAAAGGAAGACTGAGAGCTACAACGTTAATATCAATTTAGAGTATAAATATGATTTTTAAAAAGGTATACAAGACGCTGAACTATATAACCTTGCGGAATTAAAATATTGATCTGTTCCAAGTAAACACGGTTGTTGGTTTATTCAAAAGTTGGTATTACAAAGAGGGGATTGTGATTAGTTTAAATAATGGACTTAGATTTACGTGGGATAAGCTAATGAGTAAGATGAAGCTGAGTAAATCGCGGAATAGGTTGCCGCCATATGAGCTCGTTTATGCGGGTTTTAATTTTAATTCAGTTAATGATAATGGGGGATATCTTGATAGGCTTTTTTTTTTGTTTTTTTTTTTTTATAATTTATTTTTTTAGCGCTGACGATTAGAATTTTATACAGATAGTAATGAGACATATTTTTTATGCTAGACCTTGTATGCTTGAATCCGAGTCGTATACATAAGCTTATGTACTGGTAATGTTGACTATCATGTAGTATTTCGTAAAAAGCCAACGTAGATATATAATAAGTACTAGCTTAATGACTATGCTGAACGTTAATATTGGTTATCTAATACTGAAAACCCGATTGGCCAGTTAAATTTAGATAATTGCACAGTTATAATTTCGAATTATTTCGGGGGAATACCAACTTGAGTATATATATCTGATATATATATGTATATATGCATACGGGAAGTATATAGTAATAGTGCATGCATCTATTGAATGCGGCCAACTGGGAGCCGGTTAAGTATACATATTATTATTATTATAAAGATTATTATATTGTATTGATGAGCTATTGTAAGCAATGTATATAAGATATCAGATAGGGCTCATGATACGAATTATCTGGAA
This sequence comes from Blastobotrys arbuscula, assembly GCA_030564365.1. NCBI lineage: Eukaryota > Fungi > Ascomycota > Dipodascomycetes > Dipodascales > Trichomonascaceae > Blastobotrys > Blastobotrys arbuscula. Next base: position 15,249 of record JAJLUN010000039.1, on the reverse strand, counting down.
ACAGCCAAGATATAGATAAGTTCCTGTCGTTGGGTATCTCTAAAACTCACATGCGCATTAATATTCCAGCTCACCGGGCTTTGTTATCATCGCGATACCCTTGAGTTATCACTTGGTATACAGATTATAATTAAGGGTTCAAGAATAAGTGACACAAATTTAACGTATAATTCAAACCGCTAAGAAACTTGAAGATCTGTGGGGAAAAAACAAATACAAAAAAACCTAAAGGATGGAGCAAATGCTATGTTTTGTTTGTTCTGTATGTCTTTTTTACCCCTCTATAAAACAATAGCTTAAGTCTGGGCAGTACTCAATTGAATTTCTTCTATTTTTTTTTTTATTAATGCTAATATGTAGGATATCATATGAGCGAATATTAATATTAACATTATTGCTTGCAAGTTAATTAATGGATATCTCTTTTGGACGTTTATTCGAATATCTTTCTGAAAACTGAAAGATAGACATTATTTTTCTTTAAAAACTATTTGTAATATAATCCCAATAACTGGTTGCAAAGCTTAAATGGAACGGTTTGGACTAAAGTTCTTTAGCAAGCGTGAGAACGGTCCACATTTGTTAAAAATATATGCTGTATACGTATACGCTTTGGGCTTTTTACCTGAATTCCCAGTATTCGGTAAACCTAAGTAAATAACAAATGGACTCGAATGAAGAAAGGAAAAGAAAAAAAAAGTATTAAAAAGTTCGGAATAAATGTTGTAGGCCGGACATTATTTACTACCGTGGTAGTATTATTGATTTAAAAACATTGCTTCAACATCCCATATAATTTTACTGATTTACCTATAGCGGTTGGCACAAGTATACAAGTATACATTTATATAATACTGATGTTCAGCTCATCGATTTGATATGTAGCCGACCAATTATCTCTTGGGACCAAGGGGATATATCCAACAAATCCCAGAAAGCTTCAATTGCCCATCACGAGGCTCAAAATGGGGGTGGGGGGTGGGCGCTAAAGCTAGGACGCTTAAACGGCTGTAATGTATCGGTTGATCAACTGAGACAAATTCTTTAGCGGGGGAGGTTTGGTGCGAAATTACACCGCAATGTGTGCGGCTAAAAGATTTTCCACGCTGAAAATTTCCCCAGGCAGATTAGATATTTAACCGCTTAAATTTAGAGCGCCGCTGTAGATCTTTACTAATCGCTCAGCACCGACTACCATAGGCACATATGTAAATCAATCTCTGCTATAGCTTGCTGTCAAAGGCCGTACAATTATAGCTCTGCAAGCATCATCATGTACTTACATGCTATTAGTGGAATTTTCTAAATTTTAGTGGATTTAATCGAATTAAATAGGATTAATCGGTACAAGAGATAAAGTTTTGCATACCCTTAGACAGTTTTAAATTGAGAATTTTTTTTTTTTTTTTTTTTTTCGATGCTTTAGCTTGCTACGAAAATGAATGTTGAATGCGTACAGTAAAGAACGGGCGATATGTCAAAACTGTTTCACAACCATATTGTCAAAATTCTTTCTTTTGTTGTGCACCAATACCAAAAGCTTGAAATTTTTTTCGATAGCGCATAGAACAAGGTCATGCCGAAATCGGCTAGGTTTAAATCAACAATCGGAGCACCCCGGTACCGATTACGCTTTTATTACACACAAAATAAAAACGTCTGGGAGCACACACACACATACACGCACGCAGATAGAAACCTTAAATGCAGAAATTTCTTAAGACTCATCAAATATCAAGAATTTTTCACTTTCTTGACAAAAAACTTCAAAAGTTAAAAAACACAATAATATACTGTATACACAATGAGTGATTTAAAGCATAGTGGCCTCACAGAATACTCCAGTTCGACTCCTCAAACAGCCACACCAAAAGAGAATGAGCTATATAGGCACGTAAATCCATCGATGCTTCTACCAGATGGAACTCCTGATTATTTGAAATTGATCTTGACATCTCGTGTTTATGATGTTTGTAAAGAAACACCAGCGACACCCGCTGTAAATTTGAGTGCCAAATTAAAAACCAACATTTTTTTAAAACGAGAAGATTTGCAACCAGTTTTTTCATTTAAATTGAGAGGTGCTTATAACATGATCTCACAATTGCCTGAAGAAGACTTATGGAAAGGTATCATTGCATGTTCTGCAGGTAATCATGCTCAAGGGGTAGCCTATTCTGCCAAACATTTGGGTATTCCAGCAACTATTGTGATGCCTACTGGTACTCCATCCATTAAATTTAAAAATGTTGATAGATTGGGGGCTAAAGTTGTATTACACGGCGAAGATTTCGATAGTGCCAAAGCGGAATGTCAACGGTTGACTGAACTGCACGGGTTATCTAATATCCCACCATTTGATAATCCATTGGTCATTGCTGGTCAAGCTACTATTGGGTTGGAAATTTTACGACAAGTTAATTTAACAAAATTAAAGGCGATTTTCTGCGCTATCGGGGGTGGTGGCATGGCTGCCGGTATTGCAACATATGTTAAAAAGATTGCCCCACATGTTAAAGTCATTGGTGTAGAGACCTATGATGCTTGTGCAATGAAACAATCATTAGAAGGTAAAAAGAGAATTGCATTAAGTGAAGTTGGGTTGTTTGCAGATGGTGCGGCTGTTAAACATCCAGGCCAAGAATGTTATAGATTGTGTGAACAGTACTTGGACGATATTGTTTTGGTTAACACTGATGAAATCTGTTCTGCTATTAAGGACATATTCCAAGAAACTCGATCCATTGTTGAACCAGCTGGCGCATTGGGGGTTGCTGGTATGCATAAATGGATTCTAGAACATCCAGAAGAAAACCACAGTGATAGTGCATATGTACCAGTTTGTTCAGGTGCTAATATGAACTTTGATAGATTGGGCTTTGTATCTGAACGATGTAAATTGGGTGAAGGAAGTGAAGCATTTATTGTGGCGGCTATTCCAGAACAACCAGGGTCTTTCAAGAAATTGGTTGACATTGTTTATCCAAGAACTGTCACTGAGTTTAGTTACCGATATGCTACTCCAGAGAATGGCGGTAAAGATGGGGTTGCATATGTTTATATGTCATTCCAGGTTAAGGATAGAGTAGAAATTCAAGACTTGATTAATCAAATGAATGCGCAAGGGTTGACTGGTACCGATATCAGTGACAATGAATTCGCTAAATCACATGCTCGATACTTGGTAGGTGGTAAAGCACCAGTGAGTGATGAAAGAGTAATGAGATTTGAATTCCCTGAACGACCTGGCTCATTGCATCGATTTTTGGGCAAAATGCAGCCAAAATGGAATATTACAATGTTCCATTATAGAAATAGAGGTTCAGATGTTGCTAAAGTGATGGCAGGTATTTGTGTACCAAGAACGGACTCCGCCCAATTTGATGAATTTTTGAAAGAATTGAGTTATCCATATGTTGAAGAAACTGACAATATCACTTATAAATTATTCTTAAAGGGTGCGTAAAGTACGTTTCTTTTTTTTTTTTGAATTATTTTTTATTTATTTTATTTTAGAAAGCCCTTTACTCTCAAAGATATGTTTCGGCGGGTAAGTGTAAATAAGTGAATTTAATTTGATATAAACTATTCTCGCTAAATGTTGTAATTTTTGGACGTTTCAAAAAAAAAAACGGGCCCATTGTGGTGACCTAATAGGCTATAGCTCCGCATTTCAACTTAAGTCCATTTTAGGCGCGCCGCATCTTCGTCCCACGTTATTCGATATAAAAATCAATCGCTCCACTCTCTCCCGAATCCTTTTTTTTAACCTTTTTTTTTTTTAAAGTTTATTCTAAAAAAAAAAAAAAATAATAAAAAACAATGGTTAAACAAGAACATTTTGAAGTCGAACGATGGATGGATAAATACGAGACAAAGGTTCAGCACAATATCGCTGAATCTTGTTCATACTCGTTATCCCTCAATCAAGTAGCACAGATCACCAAAACCGATATTCCTTGGGACAAGCTTAACAATCATCGATTGGTTTACGGAAATATCCAAGGGTCTCAAGAATTACGGCAGGTTGTTGCTGATATGTGTAATGAGCCAGCTGGGCAGGTAAATTTAGAAGCCAAAGATGTTTTGATTACAAATGGAGCCATTGGTGCCAATTTTTTGATTTATTATGCAATGACCGGTCCAGGGGATCATGTTATTGTTGTTGATCCTACTTATCAACAATTATATTCTGTTCCATCAATGTTTGGTGCTGAGGTTGACAAATTACCACTAACTCCAGAAAACAACTATCTACCAGATTTGGAACAATTGGACAAAATGATTAAACCAAACACCAAAATTGTCAATATCAACAGCCCTCACAACCCATCTGGCCAAGTTATCCCACAAGATCATTTGGACAAAATTGCAGAAATTTGTAAAAAAGCAGACTGTTATTTATTCTGTGATGAAGCTTATAGACCAATGTTTCATTCATGTGAACCAACTACTTCGGCTGCTACATTGTACAAAAAAACTATTATCAGCGGCAGTACTTCAAAAGCATTAGGGTTAGCTGGGTTGCGAGTTGGATGGGTTGTATCTCCTGACGAATCTGTTATTGAAACATGTATGAGCCGACGTGATTTCAATACTATTTGTGTGTCAATGATTGATGATATGTTAGCTCATTGGGCTATATCCAATCGTAATAAAATTTTAGAACATAATTATGCATTTTGCCGAAAGAATTTGCAAATTGTTGATGAGTTTATTAAATCCACTGATAGTATTGAGTATATTAAACCTCCAGGTGGCACTGTTATTTTCCCACGGCTAATCAAATGTGAAAACACTGCTGAATTTTGCCATTTGCTCGCTACCAAGTATAGCACTTTGGCGGTCCCAGGTGAGACTTTTGGGAAACCAGGTTTCATTAGAATTGGGTACGGCAACGGTCGAGAAGAATTGATTCAAGGGTTGGATAATATAAAAAATCTCATGATCGAACTCGGGTACTGGCTCTAGTTTTTTTAGTAGTAGCTGTAATAGTAGTGGTAGAACTATTAGTAGATGAAGATGCTGTTGTTGATGATGATGATGACGATGATGATGATGACGCTGCTGCATTGACAGTTTCGAAGGTTGCTGTGTTTGAGCCGCTTGGTGATGTAAACTTTGTATCGTTTTTTACTTTATTAAATCTTGGTAATGCAATATGTTTTAGTAATTCCAATTCTTCCTTTGGTGGGGCACTATTAAGTAAATCATTTAAAGCAAGATCTTTCCACGCTGGTTCTTTTAATTTTTGTTGAGATTTGGTGATACCAAATGTGACATGCTGGTCTGGAATGACTTCATCATCGTCCTCAGGGTTTATGGGTTGGTGATCTATAGGTACCAGAATGTCGTCAAATTCCAATTTATTTTTCATCCATTCGTCAAAAAATGCAGCCGACCTTGCAACAGTTAAATGGATATGTGATCGCTCGCTATCTTTTGGGCCCATTCTTTTTTTGTGTAATAACTAAATATGTCGCGTAAATTTAAAAAAAATAAAAATAAAAAAATAAAAAAGAAACACAAAATTAAAGTAACAATGCGGCAGTGCTTTGTCTAATTATTGTTTTTTTTTTTTTTTTTCTCCGGGTATTTACGCAGACTTAAAAACTCAAGCATGAATACGTAATTAATAATTACCCAAAACCGATTTTTTAAAGTTTTACACTTTGGGATAAAACGGTTCCAATCAATTTATTTTCCCAACTAAAACAGTAGAAAGAAAATAAAGTGCAGCAGCCATCCGACACAATACAACAACAGCATCTTTTTTTTTTTTTTTTTTTCCCTTCTTCTTGAAGCAGTATATTATATTTTATCGACCCCCACGCACAACAAAACACAACCAGACTTCGACATGTCAAAAGCTATGATACGTTCTATTAAGAACGTTACCAATGGGTATACTTCAGCGCAAGTGAAAGTTCGAAATGGTATGACATTTTTTTACCCCCTTAATAGTACAGTACTAACTAAACAATAGCGACAAGTAATGATGCTTGGGGCCCAAGTACAACGGACATGCAAGATGTCGCACAGCTAACATTTCAAAAGTAAGTAACAAGTAACAAAAAAAGAATATGTAGTAACCAGTTATTCAGCGCACTAACTCCCGATAGTCATGAATTATTTGAAGTCATGGATATGATTGATAGAAGATTAAACGATAAGGGCAAAAACTGGCGACATGTTATGAAAGCATTAACTTTATTAGATTATATTATCCACTGTGGGTCAGAAAATGTTGTATTATGGTCCAAAGACAATTTATATGTTATCAAAACATTACGGGAATTTCAGTACATTGATGAAGAGGGGCGTGATCAAGGTGGGAATATTAGAACGAAGGCCAAAGAGTTGACGTCGTTGCTACAAGATGATGATAGATTACGAGAGGAACGAAAAGGTATGGCTAACGCGAAACGACGACAACAACGACCACGAGCTAATTCTCGGCCAGCACGGTTGGATTCGCATCATACCGGAGCAAGTAGTAGCAGGAGGGTAGCAACAAACCCACGAAATTCACCATCTGGAGATTCAGAATTACAACGGGCTTTGGAAGAAAGTCGTGTAACTATGGAAGATGATGACCGACGACGAAAGGAACAACTAGGAACTGATGATGATTTGAACAAGGCAATCATGTTAAGTAGAGAAGAAGATGAACAACGAGGAAAATTGCAATCAGATATTTTCTCTAGTCAAAGTCAACCAAATTTGATTGATACAACTGATGTATTTTCACCCCAACCACAACAACAATTTATGCAACCTCAATTTACACAACCAGTTTATCAAAATACTGGCAATGATGTATTTGGTGGAGTTTATCCACAACAACCAATGGCTACTGGGATGCTACAAAATGCATATAGTACTGGAGGTGGCTTCCCACAACAACAACAACAACAACAACAATATACGGGGAATCCATATATGCAACAGCAGTTTACCAACATGCAACAGCAACCTCAATATACTGGATTCCAACCATCTCAACAACAGCCACCTCAACAGCAGCAGCAACAACAACAACCAGAGCCATTACAACCTCTTAAAACTGGGTCAAACAACCCGTTTGCCAAAGTTAGCCAACAACAACCAGCACCACAAGCTAAACCAAATCAGCCATCCCTACTAGAAATTCAACAGCAACAACAAGAAGAAAAATTGCAACAGCAACGTACTAACAATAACTTTGATGCTAACCATATGAATAATTTGAATACATTGTTAACAGGAAGAGACGGTATTGACACTTTTGGTAATGCGGGTGATTTGAGACTTCCAGCACATCATACTACTACTTCATTTATTAGTGGTACGGGTCAACGAACTGGCGATGGTAGTGGGTATCAACCATCAGCGTCTAGTAACAATCCGTTTATGGCCCAATATACTGGTATGGCCACTACAAATCAAATCCAACCTGCTTATACTGGGTTTGGGTTTGGCAATGCCCCACAGTCTCAACAACAGTACCAACAGTATCAACAACAACAGCAAAAGCAACAAAACTCCAATCCTAATAATTTGATTGATTTATAAGTATAAAAAAATTAAAAAGAACCAAAAAAAAAAAAAAAAGTTTAGTATATTAAAAAGATATTTTAAAAAAAAATTAGTTATGTATTATTACACTTCCATTAGACTTCAGAGATGGTTGAGACTTATTTGTCGCTACACTGTAACGAGTCCACTGTTGAGTTAACTGTGCTTCTAATGGGTTCAAGAGCCTATCATCAATATGACTAACATCTTCTGGTTGTTTGATTGTAAACATTACCCTCACGGTATTTTCCATGTATTCATTGAATTCATCTTCTGTAATTAGCTTATTATTGAACCGGGCCTTTTCGTAAAGTTCAACATATTCAACAGCTAAATTATCATTGTCAAACACATCATTAGATATCAAATCCATAATCCATTCACGTATTGGTTTTCCTTTTACACGTGCATATTGGGGGTAAATAGTTTTGACTTTATACTGAACAAAATAGTTCAACGTCTCGATAACTTGTTCATACGGAGCATCAAACTTACCCTGTGAGAGTGAAGGGTTCATTAACCCAGGATGGCTGATCTTTTGGTTATGTGGTAACGTTTCGTGAACAATGGTCATACATCGATCCAGTTCATCTTCTACAAGTTTTCCGCTCTCTTTGGGTAAATCGTCTTTTCTTGGAATGAATCGACGTGGGATGTCACTTAATGATTTTCGAGTTTTTACTAACCGTATTGTATACAAAAACAATGCGAAAACTACTGTTAAAGCATACGCTACAACAATGATAATAACGTTCCAAAATTGCCCAGAGCTTTGACTTTGTAGAATTGTGTCGATGGGTGTGACTACAAGCAACCCGATAAATACTGCTAGCAACAGTACTAATGAGGCTCTATATAACAGGACCCATGGTTGCATTGTTCATAGTAAATAAATTATCAGAGTGAAGCTGTGTTGCTGAAAATAATTGTAGGGCTAAAAAATAAATAAATAAAATTAAAAAAAAATAAAAAATTAAGGGATTGGGAGCTGAGCTAAACGAGTGTTTTTCGTTTGTGTTTTCTTTTGTGGCAATGTATTATCTAAGACATCCCGTAATTATCTAATCTTTTATAGCCACCTCTTTTTCGTCGTTGAGTATGTGGAATACTAAACTTTCTACTGTTTTTTGTCCAATAAACAACAAACATATAACAACATAAAAACACTAAACAGCATGTCGGTAACGCCAGCGCTGCCATTGTCAACCCATCTTCACTCTTTTTTAATTCCAGTTTCTTTGGTCGATGTTTACCTGCAACAGTTGGACCTTTTCTCAACCGTAAGATAGTGCCATTATTCATCATATCCATATCTGAGTCTTTAACAGACTTTGGCTGTAATGTTAAAACTGCTAATTGGTTATATTCTCCCATTAACCAGTCTTCTTCAATTTGTAGCGGGTGAATTCCACTATTATCAACCCATTCGCTAATGAAAAAGGAATATTTGGCATCTAATTTTTCATCCTCTCGTTTTGCAATCGTATCAAAGTTATCTTCAACGTAAGCCAAATGTACTCTCACCTTTTCATCTTTATCAAAATGCCGTGTGTACCAACTAACCCAGTGAACCTGATCCAACAAAACATCTGCATTTTGATGTGGGGTGCAAAATGGATCACTATTTTTTTTCCCACCTCTTCGATTGAAATATCGATCTGGTGTACATCGAATTAACGGGTTCAATCGAGCATTTTCATCATTTTCTGGTATTAGTTTTATTTCTTTATGTTGTTTTTTTGGTTTATCCTCCCCGCCGCCTTTAACTTTTTTATTTGTCAAATCATGAATAATCGTAGTTGGTATAGCGAACCAATCCTCATAATCTGGCCACGGATTTTTCGTCTCTGCTCCTTTCACTTTTGGTGATATAGTTTTCGGGGTCCCATCTTTTTTCAACGAAACCCATGGGGTTGGCGTTTTGACATTACGCGGTGATGCGCTGAATGTAATCCCATCAATAACCGTCGGTGTGATTAACTCTACTTCTCCTGACACTGTTCTAATCCATGGTTCTAATGGTTTACTAGTAGATGTAGGCCCTGGCCGTTTAACGATAAATTTACCTGGAAATGCATATACACTAGTTATAAGCAATACCAGTGATACTAACATTTTATTATTATTATTACTATATTATATTGTTGTAAGAAAGAAACAAAAAAGTGGTGATACAAATTAATAGTGTAATTAAAGTTTAAGCATCTCTTAGCTTTTATGACCCTGGCGCCCTCGATCTATTCAACATAAAACTCTATTGCCACCAGATAATAGTACACTGCAACGACAATTACAGAAAGAAAAAAAAAAAGAAAAAATTCGATCTCGTGTCAAGTTAAGGCCTGGTTATCTCACCATATGGAATTTTAAACCATGTTGGCACTTGTGATTTTCTGGCTGAGAATTTGAGCAATGATAACAGATTGGCATCCTACGGCTTCAACAAGCATAATGCAGTACTTGAGCCTCTCTTTGTGTTTTTAAAATTGGTGGTGAAACATTTGGGTTAGTTAATTAAGGCTTAAACGTTTTTAAACTAGTCTACACATGCACAGTAGCTGCAGTGAATCCTGCGTGTGTCGGCAAAATGCTTATATTAATAACAAAAAATGGTAAAGTAAAAACAAGAAATCAATCTAAAGCTATAAAATAGAGGAACAAAAATAAATAAATAAAAGCTAGAATAGAATATACTAATAAAACAATAATTGTGGGATTATTTTGAAAGGTTGAATCAAATATTTGATGATAAAAGTTGTAATTTTCAGGATGTTGGTCACCTATTAATATTTTTGTTTCTTTACTGCCCTGGAATATATTAGAAACCATGAATCGTATCGTACTATACTAAATGTGGATTCTATTTGGAAATTTTGTTGGTTTATTTACGTAAAGGCATAAATTTCTTAAACATCAAGAGCAGCAAGCCGCTCCTGAAATTAATCTAAATTTATCAACTATATTAGTATATAATACTGTAATTTATGCTTATTCTTGAAATTCCCATTGTGGTTTGACATGTCGTGCCCCTAGGCTTTGATGCCTGAATAAAATTGCAAAGGCTTAAATATATCAGCCGCATATTAGTGATGACTTTTTTTTTTTTTTCAAGGGGTCGGGGTTTGAAATCTCTCCGGAAAAAAATGCAAAAATAATAATTTAAACCGCTTTAAATTAATTAAGAAAATTTATTTTTCCTTTCAAGTCGGAGGGGGTTTTTTAGACTGATGGCGGCATAACCGTGATCGATGTTTACATGCGTATGTTTACAAACACGCCGCACAGAGCATCGACTTTTAGCAATATAAAAAATAAGATCATATGGAAGATTGACTTACAGGTTAGATCTATTATAATCCAACCTAGTATTTATTTCAGTGTTTCTCGGGCATATTTGGTATAGGCTTGAAATTCAAGCAACTTATGGTGGACGCAGCCCAGAAACCACGTTACTACAACTATTGCAATAATTAAAACGGGCAGAATACTACTATAAATTTTCTAATACTCTAAAAAGAACATAAGGATTTTGTGAATTAATATAAATGAATTAACACTACATCAAACCAATAAAGGAAATAATAATATAAACATAACAACGGATTAAAGTCGTCTACCTCGTCGACCGTGGGCCATTCGAGTGGAGTCGGATGGAACTGGGGTAACGTCTTCGATTCGGCCAACCTTCAAACCAGATCGAGCCAAAGCTCGGATAGCAGCTTGACTACCTGGACCTGGGGTCTTTGAGTGAGTACCACCTCTAGCCTTGATCTTGAAGTGTAAAGCAGTGATACCTCGTTGTTTGCACAATTCAGCAACATCTTGAGAAGCCAACATAGCAGCGTATGGAGAGGATTCATCGTGATCAGCCTTGACCTTCATACCACCGGTAACTCGAGCAATGGTTTCTCGACCAGACAAATCAGTAACATGAACGAAAGTATCGTTGAAGGTTGCGTAGACTCGGGCAACACCGAATACATTTTCACCGTCTCGGGCTTGTGGACCAAGGGTGACGTTTTCTAGAAATTTGTTAGCATAACTATTTTTTTATAAATCTGATGTGTGAAATAAAATGGATGAATGAAAATCTTTTGACAATATAAATCCAATGGTTTGAGTGTCTTTTTCTTTTTTTTTTTTAATACTGAATCTAAATGATTGTCGTTATTGTAACAGTACAGCAATTGGCGTGACTAGCATGTTTGTAAATAGCTGTCGATAGATATTGTTGTACCAAATATAATATTTTATCCAACTCAGAATTTCAAACCCAATAGATATAGCGATTTATATTTACAGTGGTGCCCACTATAAGCACAATCATTCTATGGTCGAATTAACAATCCCATTTATTATTGAAGTGTAAAGTCCATGGCCATTAATTTCTCACGTTGGTATATATATCAAAAAAAACCGCAAAAGAATCGTACAATCCATCAAGTCTACAAAATTTAATTGTTCATTCATTCATTCGATTAACTCATCATTCAATAGTTCATATAAATAATAATAACTTACCTTGCTTTGGTGCCATGGTAGCTGTTGTGTATGGGTCGGTGTATAGGTCAACTGGGTGGTGATAGGTTAATTGAGGAAAAGAATAATTTTCTGAGTGAGAGAGGGCCAGCAGCCAGGCAAAAAAAAAAAAATTAGGACTCTAGAGTGGGTTTGGGAGGTTAGAGCGAGCGGACTCTTCAAGCCGTTAAATTTTTTTTGTTTTTTTTTTTTAATTTTCAATTATCTCTGTTGGAAATTATTTTTTTCAGTTACGGTAAATGATTAGGAGGTTTAGAAAATTAGGGCTAGCTTTCTTAAAATGGGTCTAGTAGGGCTAAGTTACCCAAATAGGAACTCCTTTGCGTGATGTTCAGGCTTTTGTGGCGTGCGCAGGTTTATCAAGCATCATTCATAAAAATACTTTTCAAAAAAGTGGACCTGGCTAAAAAAAAAATTTAAAAAAAAAACCCCACTCAATAATACAAATATTTTTTTTTTTGTTTTTTTTTTGCAAAACTACGCTGTCCTAGCGGAATTGTTTTACAAAGTGCTAAAAAAAAAAGCCTCAGAGTTTGCGGCTCTTAGAGCTATTAAAAGTTTTTGAGACAGGATTAATAAAACAACGTTTTGGCACTGCTTAAAAGAAAAGAAAATAATATATTAAAATAATTTAAATATTATATCATATAGAATGGTATGCGTTGCCCTACACACACCCCAGTAGTCTGTTGGCGAAGTTTTTATTTACTTATTTTAACTGTACCTGCAAAGTTTGGCCCGACATCAAACTTGATCTTATCCTCATCAACTTTGACTTTTAATTTCTGTACTTTAATAACATCCTGTTTAGCAGGAGAGTTCCCAACATTAGGATCGGTATTAGAAATATATTTTCCTTCCACATTTAAATCTTTATCTAAATGATCAACATCTAGATCAAACTCAATTGGTAATGTTTGATTACTCGTGTTAGCCAATTTAATATAAACTTCATTCTTTTTTGAATTTTTTAAAGCCACGTAATATAATGGATCAAATTGGGCATCTTTAATTTGTAAAATCTTGTCCCCCTGATACTCCGCAAACATTTTATGAATTAGATATGAAGTTGTTTCCGTGAAATTCCCACGTTCCAATCCAAACCCCAGCATACAATCACCATCCCCATGAGTTTCGGTGTTGTATAATACTGGAGCATAAGCAATATTTGCTACTTGATCAGAGTTCCGTTCCATACCAATTATAAATACTGCCTCGGCCACTGAGCATGACATATCTGGCCATTCTAATAACTTGCCGTCTAATCCAGTATTGCACTTATACTCTTGAACCACTTGTTTTGTATTATTTCTTTTATAGTTATCGAATTTATCAAACTGACTTATAAAAAAATCCGGGTTCTCGTAATAATGAATATCGTTCCAAATAATATCGTCCCCGTATTTCGCAAAAGAAGTTATATTATTGTTACTGGAAGATGATAGTGTCAGTTCCGGATATTTTTTATTGATCGCTTTATAGAACCGGTCAAATTGTTCCCCTGCTTCAGAACCAGAAATTGTATCTTCATTAAACTGGTTTTCATTTCCAATCTGAACATAGTTCAATTTCCATGGGTTTTCTCGGCCATGTAAAGCACGCATTTTACCAAACTTTGTGGACTTATCACCGGTAATATACTCCAGCTCATCTAATGAATCTTGAATGAAAGGCTCCAAATCTTCACTTTCAAATGCAAATGCTGGTGTGTTTTCATTATTTAATGTCAATCCGCAATATACACTCAATACTGGTTCCAAGTCCATATCCTCACACCAATCTAGTAATTCCCCTAATCCTAGCCCATCAGAGTTGACATACCACCAGTTACCATATCGACCTGGCCGATTAGTTATGGGGCCAACGGTTTCATTCCATTTCCACCTATTGAAGGGAGAATCTTTTCCTTCCAAATTATTCCCACTAATTCTTAGTGTTTTCATGTTCATATTGTCCAGCTTTTCAGCTATATCAATACGCAAACCGTTGTCGCGATTTTTAAAAGTATCACTTGGAAACAGCGATACAATATTAAACCAAAATCTTTGATTTTTATATTTCGACCCATCTTCCAATACAATAAACAAACCATTATTTAACCCCGGTGCATCTTTTTCGGCATCCAATTCACATTCATAATGTTTGTAGCCATTGCTTTCAACAGGGTAAAGATGTGAATCCTCTTTTTGAGGCTTTGCTACTGCATCAGCAAAATGTTCTTTAGTAATGGCGTCTCGTAAACTAACTTTAAACTGCCCATCAAATCCAGTAGGTGTTTTGACATAAAATCTCGCCTTATATTTCCTTCCTTTCTTAACATCAATGCCTCTCCAACCTTCATTCCAGATTCCAACTTCTGGTAGTTTCTGAGATGGGATATCAACCCTAATTGACATTGGTAATGCATCACTTAATGGGTTGTATGCAGCTTGGACAAATGCGCCGCCAATACCATGCCATCCGCTAATGTTTGGAGATGGGCCCTGAGGCGCACGATTCACCAATAGTTCGCCATAGATACCAGATTCTCCGGAGCCTTTGATATCTTCAAACATGAATCCATAAAACAATGGAGACGAGTCGTTGGTTTGACGGTCGGTGATTGTAATGGCATTGCTTTTGTCACCGCTAGTTAAACCCAATGCTGCTTGCTGTTGCAACAATATTGCGGTCAAGAGTTTGGATATTTTCATTATTTCTACAGAATTCTATAAATACCTGAAATCTTTCTATTTATATATATATTCCATTGGAGCTTCACGATTGAAAATAAGACTATCATAGAAAATGATAATGTTGCAACCAGCAAATAAACCACATCATATTTGAAGTTATTGCATGATTCACAGTTGGCTACAGCCGCGCGTATGGTGTATCTAATATTCTCCCGATACCACTGAGCTAATTTGGCTTTGAGATTTATTTTAATAATATTGATGTCGGAGTGCGGGGAAAGCCGCCACAAAGTGCGGAGAGAAATGGCGATAAGAATAGATAAAAAATTGGACGAGCATATCTAATAGTACATTTTGAATGGCGAGAATTACTATACAAAGTATATTGACGAGTTGATCTATAACTTAATAAAACTGCATATATTTATAAGTATGACCATAGCATCATTATAATGAATAAAGCACCAGCCCCCCCCCC
>JAJLUN010000038.1:76915-95165 GCA_030564365.1 Blastobotrys arbuscula | reverse complement strand
TTTTTTTTTTTTTTTTCATTGGTTCTTGTCGACCATCCTAAACATGACTGTCACTAGTTAAACCCTCACTTTTAAACTTATTCACGGTGTGAATTAATGTAAGTGTTGTCTTCATTCCGCACTTCTGTAATTTCCGTTTTCCTTCAAATTAGTATATAAATTTTTTTTTTTTTTTTCGTTCGTCAACCACACATTATTTTTATCTCTCCCTTTATCTTTAGCCTTGCTTAATTGGTTATTAATAACCGTTATTAGAATATTTATACACTTTTTGAAGTCAACGATCAGTCTGTTTTTATATTTTTAATTTTTTTTTTTGTTTTTTTTTTGTTATTGATTACGTTAATCCAACACATTTTCAACCTACCTGTCTCCTGACCTTACTGAATTTTTTTTTGTTTTTGTTTTTTTCTTTTGAAGTTACAATAATAACGATAAAAAAAAGAAAAAAAAAAAAAAGAAAAAGAAAAAGGTATCATTATAAAAGGATATCGGTTTTCTCATTTCTGCATTTGGTACATTTTACAACAAGTAGAAAGCTTTTTTTTTTTTTTCAAAGTCAGCAACAAAAGTGGCTTTGTCGTTGCAAATTATAATGATTGATCATCATATCAAAGAAGATCAAGTATATGTTACAGGAGGATCAAGCCGGATTAGCCTATTCTTATCATTGGCATTAACAAGTATCGATCCACCAACACCGGTGACCTTGATTTTTCAATCCCCAAAAAAGCACCATGAGTTTTTAGAAGACAATGATTCAATAATTACATTAGGTACAACAATTGATAATGAAGTATATAACCTAGAATCACAGATTCAACATTCAGTGGTTAGAGCTCCATCTAATCAACGTCATATTAAAAACTTAATCCTAACTAATACATCTCAACACACAAGAAATGAATCATTAGAAAAATTAAAATCAAACTTGAGTAACGAAAGCAATGTTCTGGTGATAGTCAACGATAGCAGTAATGTAAAAGACCTGATGGGAGAAGTCTTGAGTATTTGGAAAGATAATAAAAAAGATTGTCCGAAATTTGCAATTGGATATTTCAATCATGTAATTAATTGGGGGGATAATAAATGGAGTTTAAAATTAGTACCAGGAGAGTTAAAGATTGAGCCCTATATAATGAAAGAATCAAGTGAGCGCACTCGACAACAGAAAAAACAAGGTATAAAAAGCGAATATGGTGAAAAATTGGATTCATTTAGAGATATTCTAATACCATTACAGGATAGCTTTTTATTGAATACAAAAATATCACGGTAACTGTTATTGATTTTTTTTTTTTTTTTTTTTTTTTTTTTTTTTTTTTTTTTTTTTTTTTTTTTTATTAAAATAAAAAAAAAAAAAAAAAAAAAAAAATTAAAAAAAAAAAAAGCCGCATCGCGTTCTAGCCACGAGGTGGGTTTTTTATTTATTTTTTGTTTACCTCATTCCCAAAGTTTAGTCCCAGTATTAATTCCAGCACTTAATATATGATGACTTTTATCTGTAATTAATATTAGGTACTTTAGAAAATAACTATAGCAACCGGGTTATTGAATTGCAACTTTTTAAAATAAAAAAATAAAAATAAAAAATCACAACAGACACAAACACAGATCGTCTGAAATTATTTTATGATGTTACAGATAATTGATGTTTATTTTGGGCTTGAAAGGGTTTGCGAATTTCGACAGGGGGACGTATGTAATATATACTTATCATTTAACGATATTGTCCCAAAAGTGAACCCAGATCCAGATCAAAGTATTGACTTAGGTCAATTGATTTTGGTAACAATTGGGAACCTTGCCCCAGGCGCGTGTGAGAAGTTAAACCCCCTCTGCGCCCCCCACCCTCGCACGAGCTTAAGGACCCAGGTTAAAAAAGATGGAGTTTTAAAACTCTAATTTAAACCTGTTTTTAAGATCTTAGGGTTGTGTCAGTCTTAGAACCACGTTAGCCTACTATTGCAACAACAAGTGGTTCAAGTTTTAACGTTAAATGTAGAGATCAGATTCATTGTTATGGGTGCTTTAGTTAGCATTGTCTTATGGATTAGCTAGAGCGCATGAAATCTTAGACTTTGTTCCCGCAGAACTACTAGTACTACAATAGTACACTGTTATCGGAGGGCTGGTATCGGACTTTAACTCACGCTGTGAATTATTACTGCAGGTTGAACAAAAAATAATTGATACGCATTTGATACAGTACCCTACGTACGTACCAATGGACCGAAGCGAAAATAGTATTAGCTGGAACGGATGCTGTTGCTATTAGATCTTATAAACAATTAACTTGTAAACTCTTAACACTGCAATGCATTCCAAAACTTAAAACATGTTACACGATTGGTTTCGAATGAATCGGAGACAACTACTGGATTTGTATATATTTCCGAAACGACTAGAACGCGTATATAGTAGTCCTGTCCTTTTTTTATTTTTATTTTTATTTTTGTTTTATTTTATTTTTTATTTTTTTACATTTATGCTAAGACGCTATAGAATAAAATGAAATTTAATAATTAAGCTGATGGATAATCTTTTTCAACCGCACTAACTTGACACTACGGAGAGGACCTTCGCTCTATAAATGCAAAGAATTGGTTCGATCAATGGAGGTTAATACCAATAACAATTTGACAAATTGCAGATTCAGGTGCCTTGTTACGAATTGAAACTAACACAGTAGTATATTAGTTACAAGTTCAAGAGCAAACAATGGTGAAAATTTGGAAAGTCAAGCAGAATAAATTAAGAAAGGCTTGGTAAAAAACACAGAACTATTTGAAGATGTCATTAAATTTTCATACACTATCTTAAAAAGGTCTTACCCACAACTCAACCGCAACGTAGTACTTTCAACCATGTTTAGCCAATCATAATTAGCTAAAACTAATCTGAAACTGAACTAAAACCCAAACACCTCCTTTTCATCCTATCACCATCAGCGCATCAATTTAATTTCATGGTTTGTTGCCCATCGAGCCCCAGGATTTTTATATCAGGCAAATTGCTAAAATCATGAATTTTTACAACATCTGATTTTGGTCAATGAGCCAACTTGCCAATTTTTTGATCCAAAAACTTACCAATTTTTGATGCAAATGAACGTCATCATTCTTGGCCGTGGTAGTAAAATTATGCATGCTTAAATAGATCGCAGGGTTGGGGGGTTCTAGAATAATTAGAATCAATTGCAATAGCTATGGCTGTGTAATAAAGCCCTATAGGCGTAGTTGGGGTATCCGATAAAACATTTTTTAGCACTGCTCAAGCCAATATACTTCCGATGTTTTAACTCGATCGTGGTACTTAAGTACCCAACCTTTGTCAACTTCAGCATCATGTCATGGCACATTTCGATGACAGTAGTTAAAATAGCAATCGGGAGGCAATCGGGAGGTTCATCGGTAAGCTTATGGGATGATCGGGACCATTAAAAGGTGCAGCAGCATGCAAAGGCGCCGCCGCGCCCGCTAGAGCAAATTTATTATTAGCGCTTGAGGCCGGTTTTCCGCTTTAGTACAATAGGCCTAATAAACTTGTTTCAATTGCTGTTATTCATAATTTTCATTTTCTCCATAATAAACATAGCAGCACAAAAACAAACAAAGCAAGCTTTTTTTTTTTGAACAGAGTACGCTATTATATACCAAGCGTTTAATATATATATATATATATATATGTCGCCATTATTCCAATTTCTTTCTTTTCACACACATTAAGTTAACAATAAAAAAAAAAAAAAAAAAAAACAACAAACAAACAGACAACAACAGCATGGTATCAAAAAACATTCACATTGTGGGGGCCGGAAGTATTGGCTCATTATTAGCTTGTTGTTTATCAAATACTGTTCCGCCAGCGTATGTAACATTTTTACTCAAAAACCAAGATAAAATCCGAGAATTCAAACAACATGATCAAAGAGTACGAGTAAAACATCATCAGCAAGAGTATAAGAAATTTATCCAAGCGGCTACTCCCCCATTGGGTACATCAGAACATATTGATAACTTAATTGTCGCTACTAAAGGTCATAATGTAGAACATGCGTTATCAAGGGTAAAGGATAACCTACACCCAGGTAGTCATATTTTATTGATGCAAAATGGGTTGGGTATTTATGATCAAGTTATCAAAAAACTTTGGCCAAACAGTATTGGTAGACCAAAAATTTCGTTGGGTGTTACCAACCATGCAGTATTTAAAGAAGGTCCATGGAGTTACAATTCAGTCAACAAAAATGGGTTTTTAAAATTAGCAGAAATCCCATCAAATGAAGATACTAAATTGAGTTTAAACCGTGAACAAGCAACGGAGGCAGAAGCAAATGTTAGATCTGAATTGATGGCTGATCCAATTGGTAAAGGTATCTTGCCAGATCACAAAAAGACTAGTGATCCTACTTCTAGTGAGGCAAACGTCAAAGCCGATTATGCCGATTTCAAAGTAACTTCAGGTAGCCAGCCACATGTTGAAGATACTTCAGCACCAACTGCAAGTGAAGAAGCCGCCAAATCAGATTATTCCACCGCTGAGGATTTTGGTTCAACTGATAAAAACATTAATCCAATTTTCAAAGCACTTCGAGACACCGGGTTATTGAATGTGGAAGTTTTGCCATATCCAGAGTTGTTGTTATCTCAATATGAAAAGTTGATTGCTAATAGTGCTATTAATCCAATTACTGCCATTTTGGGAATTAAAAACGGTGAATTGTTGGGTGTCCAAGGTATTAGAGGGTTGGTTGAATCTCAAGTAGCAGAAACTGTACGAATTTTGAAAGCTGATGCTGAAAAAAAATATACCAGTGATACAATGTTGTTGATAAACTCAATTTTGGATACTGATCGAATGACTACCATGGTTTTGGACATGTTGAAACAAACCGAATTTAATACTTCATCAATGGCTGCGGATATGTTGAGTTTAAGAACTCCTGAAATTGAATTTATTAATCAATATTTGGTCGATTTGGCTCATCAAAATAATTTGCAAGCTAAATCCAACCAATTGTTGGTGGGTCTTGTGAATGCTAAGTTGGATATTTTGCGAAAATCTGATGATCATTTTGTTCCATTTGAAAAAGTTTAAATACTGTTAAAACATAAAGGGATCGTGTGACACCAAACACTATTTATCTAGAAAATGTTCCGTTTAGCATGTATGGTTTATATTTCAAAACTCTTATTTATAAAAATAATGTTGTTTTTAATTTTTCAATATAAAAAAATAAATCCCACCGCTTCCAGCTTACGCTAGCATACGTTTTTGAATCACCCCAAACGTTGTGTGGGGGGTTGGGTATAAAAAATAAATAAATCTATTATTCTATATTTTCACCATTAACTATTCCTTTCACTTCCTCGTTTTCATAATATTATCCTCGACAATATTTTTATAGTTATCCAATAATATTACCACACTATTTGGTGTCTCATCGTCGCATCGTTTTCTGCAGCTTTCTAATCCTCTCAACACCTTTTCCAAAACGCTCTTCAACAAGTCTTCATATCCAACCTTCCCACCACTTGTTGGGTACAATTTTTCCACGTCTTCTATACCCTCAGATAACTTCACCAATCTACTTGGAACCATACTAATTTCATTATCAGTATCCAAACCGGGCTCCAATAAACTTGCTAATGCAATACAAACTCGAAAACTCTCGCCATCTTTTTTGTTAATAGTGAATTGTTCGCCATAATACCCTAATAATTGCAATGCATTGATATGCCCCTGCCGTAGTTTTGGCACAATATATTGTGAAATATCTATGGAATCCCATGGGTTATCATCAACCACAAACCCATATTCTGTTAACAACGTTGCATTATCGTGCGGACCATATGACAGGAATATTTCATCGCCTTGTCGATATTCCACACTTGAAGTGATCACCAACCCTCTCCCATCAATTTTCAGCCCAACTGAGCTTTCACCATCACAAGTATGATTTAAATAATCTGCAAAAGGTGCCAGTGTAACCTTATCCCGTCGTCTATTCGATAACCCCGGTAAATCCATATAAATACATCGAGTGTTTACACACATCCAGGCCCATTTAAACCGTTCCAAATCAACCTCCTCTTCCTCCTTTACCAACCCATTTATAAGCTCATAATCTTTATTAAATTGATTATATTGTTTCAACACTTTATCCAGTACATTTTTGGGCAATACTGCACGATGTTTAGGATTCAGCCAAACTAAAGGCATGGTATCTTGTAATTCTTGCTCACTAGGCATACTTTTCAAAAATTCTGTCCAATAATTATCATTTTTGTTGTAGTACTTGTAAATAAAGTATGCCAAGAAAACCGGCATACTACATTTAGATCTCAAATCTTGATCTTGTCCATCACCTCGATGCCCAATAGTTTCGAAATTGACTAGCTGCTGTCTTCGTAATTTTATCAACGCTTCCCCCCTCTTTATAGGAGAATTGGCTATAATACCTCGACCTCGTCCTTTTAAATCCTGAACAGTAAGTTTGGGTGAAATTGTAGCCCCAGTCTGGTTTAGCCACTGCTCCATTATTTATTATTAATATATTTTTTTGTGAGGGGAAGAATTTTTTTTTTTTTAGCTCCTTTTTTTTTGCCCGGTTCTCGTGAGGCTGAAAGGGTTTCTTTTTGTATAGTATCAAGCGCCAATCCCAATATAATCTAATAAATTATATTAAACATCACGAAAAAAAATTACTTGAAACCCATCGGACATGTCCATTCTGTGATTCTACATATATATATATCAGAAATATATATATATAAAATAAATTAAGGAATCACCATGAATACCGCAACAGCTGCTGCCAAATGCTCGTCATTTCGATTCGGACTCAATCCAAAATTGAAATCCAATCCTGGAGTACTCCAATACTTTCGTCCAAATGGGTTAGTCAAATATAACGATGCATCAATAATTCAGGAACAACTGGTTCGTCATAACTTGGATTACAAAAAAAACCCCAATGAATCCACCAAACCTCTGCCTACACTATTATCATATGAGATGTTCCCTACTTATACAAGCGGACGACGTGAACGAGGGAAAATTGACGACAAAATGATTGAATATTTCAAAAACGATAATACAGCGGAGTTTATCGAAACTTTTCGAGGTGGCCAAACTACATTCCATGGGCCAGGACAATTGGTAATTTACCCAATTATTGATCTCAAATCTTTTGGTATAACTCCAAAATGTTATGTATCATTACTAGAAGCATCGATTATCGACACTTTGGCAGCATTTAATATCCAAGGTAGAGTTACTAAAGATACTGGTGTTTGGGTCACTGATTTGGAAAAAATCGCCGCAATAGGTATCCATGTTCGTCGGAATATTACTAGCCATGGAATTGCATTAAATGTTAACACTGATTTGTTTTGGTTTAATCGGATTGTGGCCTGTGGGCTACCAGATAAGAAAACCACAACAATGGAGAAACAATTGGGCCGAAGTTTGGATATCAATCAAGTCGCTGATACTTTTGCCAATTGTATGGGAAAAAATCTTCATTGCACTGTGTCCTACTTTTAAACATAATAATAAAAAAAAAAAAAAAAAAAAAAAAAAAAAAAATTACTTTTGGTTTTATTTAATC
This sequence comes from Blastobotrys arbuscula, assembly GCA_030564365.1. Lineage (NCBI taxonomy): Eukaryota > Fungi > Ascomycota > Dipodascomycetes > Dipodascales > Trichomonascaceae > Blastobotrys > Blastobotrys arbuscula. Next base: position 87,550 of record JAJLUN010000038.1, on the reverse strand, counting down.
TCTTGCATACGAATTAATCACTGTCATTACTCCAAACCCTAATGCTAACACCCCAATCGCTGTAATAGGTACAATGGTATTATTGTTATTCAGTCTAAATTTACTGTTTGGGGTTGGCAAATGTGATTTGGATGTATCATTATTTTTATTATCATTATTATTAGTGTTAGTTGGTGAATCACGCTTGTGTCGTTCCAATTTTTCTTCAGGTTCAGCTTCAGGTTCAGCTGTTTCATTTTTGTCGCTATAACCTTTTTTAGATTTTTCCAAAGCATCTACCAAGTCAGCAATAGTTTCACTGCTTTTAAATGCCAGGTCCTCTGCTGCGGTAGCTCTATTTTGGAAAATCTCGGCTTGACATTTGGCTTCAGCCAAATCTGTTAATGCAGTTTCTAATTTTAATTCCAATTGATGTATTGAATCGTTATTTTCCAATTCTTTCATTTGGGTTTCTAGTTGTTTAATATATTCATCCTTTGATAAAAGTTGGTCATGTAATGGTTGTATTATGGCTTTTTTGCGTTGACTTTTTGATATGTTATCTAATAATGTTGATACACTTTTAATTTTGGCACTTTCTAGCCGTGCCTCATGGATCTCACTGATTAATCGTTTAATCGCTGATTCGAATGAATTGGTGGCAATCCCATTATTATTAAAAATACTATTTCTATTTGGATCTTGGGAATTTAAATTATGATTAATATGCCCCATCACCAAATCTTGCAAATTCGCATCAACATCTCCAAACAGCTCCACATCCAGTGAATTTGAAAAATTATTCCCATAAAGCCCGTTACTCTTCTTGTTTTTGGTATTCAATTTTAAAACTATCGGTTTATTACTATTGTTGTTGGTATTGTTAATATTAACCGCGTCCTTTGAATTGTTACTAATATTATTGTTTGATGCTAATAAATCAACATAAGAAACCCTCTCCACTTGGGCGCTAATTTTTCTATGCACTAATGTAGTACCTCCCTCATTTGAAATATCAATCCCTAGTTCCAAAATATCATCTCTCTTTAATTCATGAGGAAGCGATTCTTTATTATCATCACTTAATCGTTTATCATTAATGTATGTCCCGTTTGAACTTTTGGTGTCCCTGATCCACACTTTACCTTGCTTATCGGACCAAATCTCTGCATGCTGTCTACTTAAAACCCTACTATCGAAATAACCATTATCTGGTGCTGGAGTCGTCTTTGCATTAACATGCCGTCCCAACTTTAATACTCCTGGTTCGCATGGTACAATCAAAGTTTTTCTTCCAAATGTGTTATTAACCACAGGCCGTAATACTAAAACCATCACATATTGTGACCTACTTGATGTGGTGCTAGAATTCGAACTTGTTGATGATGCACTTATTGTTGATGATCCTGAACTTGCACTACTGCTCCGGCGTTTGTGTCCCGTTTTGCGTTGAAAGTGAAAGCTGTCATTATTGTTATTAGTAATAACGTTGTTAGTGTTGGCAACTTCCATTGTTGAAGTTGTACTCATAGTTGTATACCCGTTTAGGCGTTACCAGTGACTATACACTATACTGTTGAGTTTTTTTTCCCTTTCCTCCCCGAAGTGTTGTCTAATAGTTAATGTATACCTTTTTAAACAAAACAAAAACGAAGGATTATAAATAAAAAATTTAGAAAAAAAATATATATTTCGTGTGTTTCGGGTCTTTGTATCGTTTAACAAAATCAAAATCAAAAATAAAAATAAAAATGTCGTGTTGTTTAGTTTGGCTTATTTTTTTTTTTTTTTTTTTAGCTTTTGTTGTGAGAAATTATTTAATATAACGGCGTGTACCTCTTTTTTTTTATATTTATATATTTTATTGTTTTTCTTTTCTATATAATTTCGAGTGTTATTTTTATTTTTTCATGGCACTGCCAATACACGCGCGGCCATTACAGTGTTATCTTTTTTGGGTCGTTTAAACAAAAAAAAAAACACATTCCCAACGCTGATTTTATTTTTATTTTTAATTTTCCAGTTTTAGCGCGTCTAATTCAATCAGACAATATTTTTTTTTTTTCAACTTTATAATGTTGGCCAAAAGATTTGCATCTACTGCTACTAACAAAAACACACTTAGTAAACTCCTTGATACTTGTTTAAAACAGGTTCCAGCACATGGGTTTGAAAATGGATTAACTAAAGGATTGAGAGAAAGTGGTTATAGTGATGGGTCACATGCGGCTTTGTGCTCATACGATTTGGTAATGCATCATTTAAAAACCCAACGAGAAGCGTTATGCAATGTTGAGCTTGATCCATCTCTAAGCAGTTATAAAAAACTTGAAAACTTAATAATTTATCGATTAGTTAATGGTAATGAACCAATACAACCGCAATTAAAGGAAGCATTGAGTATTATGGTTAAACCGGGGAATTTAGCAGGCAGTTTGATTGAATTACATGAATTGAGTGATGAATTTTGCTGGTTAGCTAATAATAAAGTTAGTGATTTTAGCTGGTATACTAAAAGACTAGCATTATCTTCTTTATATTCTAGCAGTGAATTGTTTATGGTTCAAGATAAGTCCACCAACTATAGAGATACTGTTGAATTTGCTAAATATCGGTTGGCAAATTTGGAAAAAATAGGCTATGGGAGTGAATCTACTATGGAATGGGTAAAAACTAATGGCATCTGGGGTGTCAATGTTTTGAAAAGTCTAACCAGAATGTAGTTTTCTTATTGTGAATATAATCGGATATCTACGTACTACTAATTTATTTTTTTCCCAATGTTTTTGTAAGTATTTTTTTTTCTCTTCTTTCTTTTCAACACGTAAAAAAATAAAAATAAATAAAACTCTAGGATGGACAGGAATTTGAATAATAGTGTTGGTAGTTTAACCAATGCATTAAGTACATTGAAGAATATAAACAGCACACTAGATGAAGGAAGTAAAGATTTTGGACGAATGACTGAAGTTTTGAAAATGAATCAAGTATTTGGGATTGTTACTGAAAGTGAGATTAGTGAAGCCAAACAGCAATTAGCTGGTGAAACTCAACCAAAAATCGAAAAATTACTAATAAGGATTGAAAATGAATTGGCAAGATTAGATCGAAAAGAAAAAACATTGAGTTCAAAGGCAGATCTTCAACAAGGTAGGTTACAAGAAGTAACTTCCAATAGAGCTTATAATAGTAATAATAATAACACTAATGCGGCACATAATTTGGAACAAATGGAAAAACTACGACAATTACAAGAAAAGAGAGATCGATTAGCTTATTCCTTAAGCAGGTTGAATTTAAAAGGAAGAAAGATGAGAATGAGTATGGCGTTTTCAGGATCATTGAAATAAAAAATAAATAAAGTATTACAACAAACAAATGTCTAATTTTCGACGGATAGTTTCCAAATGTTGTTCCAAAGCAGTCAACTTTGCAGCTACGGAAATCAGATTGGGATCTTGACTAGCAACCCGAATCCGTTCATGCTCAACCACTTGTTTATCATTATAAGGTACCAAATTTGACGAGCTGTGATGCTTTTTAAACAGTTTGGAAAAAAACTCGTTACCAGAGTCATGGTCGACATATTCAATTGCTCGAATATCGGTAATCAAAGAAGAATCCGAAACATACACATCGATTACCAAGTTTGGATTCAAACTTTGAAATTTGGATAAATCTGTCACATGCAATGGATATAAAATTGTACTAATTGGATCCTTCAGAGTATTCATTGCATCTCGAACATTAGAAAGAATTGCACTTGTCTGTACTCTAACCATTGGATTATGCCGTTTATCAAATAATGTCTGTACAATTTGCAATGCTTCTTGTATATAATTTGACGCATCAACGATTTGTGTTAATGAAAGTTCGCTATTTTCTTGCAATTTTATTGTTAAAGCTTCATTGGAATTTAATGAAGGGATCTTGGCTATCAAATCAATATAATCTAGTGACGAACCTGACCTTGAAATGATTCCTTTAACAGCTTCCGATTTGGCACTCGATACTACTAATTTGAATCCAGAATGTTTTTCACATAACCTTCCCAAACATTCTTGTAGCCCATATTTGACTGATGTTTGTACTTCTTCACATACTTCATTTAATACCCATTCCTTTTCACGCTCACGAACTTCTGATATCTCTTGCCTACGATCGTCTATACTCGTATTCCTATGATGCGAACTTATTGAACTTGTCATTTCTCTTTGTCAAAAAAAAAAAATTTAATAAAATAACTTGTGGTGGGGAGTAAAAAACAACCAACAAACAACAACAACAAAAAAAAATAGTACGCCTGCGATTGATAAAAACGTGATTCTCACACCACCAAAATTTCAAAACTTAAAAAAAAACAACCAATTACCAAACTTTTGTAACGCTTTTTTTTTTTTTTTTTTTTCCAATTATCAACAACATTAGTATTGTTTATAATGCCCAACTATCCTGGTCATGTCCAATTGAACCTCTTTCAAAGAGCATTTTTAACAATTGGTAGTGGTATCGCCGCCGCTATCAAACCTCAGCGAGCCGATTTAATTGCTACATTTGGTGAAATGTCAGTTCAACCATGCTTTATTTATAAACTACGAGATCAAATGTTACGGGATCCCACCGGTAGAAGGATTTTGAAAGATCGACCAAGAATCACTAGTACTAGTTTAGATTTGGCAAAACTGCGACAATTGCCTGATAATACAGTTGGTAGAGTATATTGCGAATGGCTTGACAAAGAGGGAGTTAGTCCAGATACCAGATTACCAGTGAGATATATCGATAACGAAGAATGCGCATATGTTATGCAACGATACCGAGAATGTCATGACTTTTATCATGCTATCACCGGGTTACCAGTTATAATGGAAGGAGAAGTTGCAGTTAAAGCATTTGAATTTGCAAATACTGGTATCCCAATGACTGGGTTAGCGGCATTATTTGAACCAATTCAACTAAAGTCAAAACAACGTGAAAGATTAAGAAATATTTTTATTCCATGGGCTATTTCCAATGGTTTACGATCACAACCATTATTGAATGTATATTGGGAAGAAGTATTGGAACGAGATGCTGGTAAGTTGCGAGATGAATTGGGCATTGATCTACCGCCGGATCTCCGCGCATTAAGACGCCAGAAAAAAAAAATTTAGTTGTTATTCTACTAAACATCACAATCATTCAAGTTTGTCTAACTATATATATATATATATATAAATTCCCAACTTTTTTATTATTTTCACTCTACTTTCAAGTTTACAATGTCTAAAGCTGAAGAAATTGAAATTACAAACGAAGAGTTTGAAACGATAAAAAACGCCTCCCTAAATGCTCGTACCGATGCATATTGTCCATACTCCAAATTCCGAGTAGGTGCAGCCATCTTAACCTCTAAAGGAGAAATTATCACTGGCGCCAATGTCGAAAATGCCAGCTATGGCGCTACAATTTGTGCTGAAAGAACAGCAGCAGTTAAAGCAGTGACTTACCACCATATGCGTTTCAAGGCCATTGCCGTATCTACAGATTTGAAAGAACCATGCTCTCCATGTGGGATTTGTCGACAATTTATTAGAGAATTTTCACCATTAAATATGCCGGTGTATATGTTTACAGATGATGGAGAAAATTATACAAAATTGACATTGGAAGGTTTGTTACCAATGAGTTTTGGACCTGAGCATTTAAACTCCTAAAAAAAAATAAAAAAAAAATTTATGCTGATTGTACTTGGCTTCTTAATTCAATTAGTTCTGATCTTTTAGATTCCCCTTTCTCTTGTTCCAATTTAATATTATTCTCTACTCGTTTGATTTCGTTTTCGATATATTCCAACCGTTTTGAAACGTTAGATTCTGCTTCAAATTTGTCTTGGGGTAGTAAAACTGGCCCAATTAGTTTGTAAATTTTGCTTTCATCTTGTAAGTTGTCGAATTCTTCTTTGACAATTTTGTTTTCTTGGAGTTGTGTTTCTAGTTGTTGACGGGTGGCAACATGTGTACTGACTGTTTGTTGGATTGCATTGAATTCTTCACTTGCTTTATCGAATTTAGCTTTTGCGTCCATTGTGTACTAGTTGTAGTTGTCGATTTTATGTTGTGTCGTGTGAAAAAAAAAATTAAAAAAAAAAAAATTTAATAATAAAAAATTCGTTTAGTCGCGAAACTTCACTTAGTTTCGATACCGGCGTCGGGAAATTTAAAGACACTACTGTATTTTTTTTTATTAAAAAAAACTACTTTTTGGCCACTACTACTAGTCTTATTATATAAAATACAAAAAAAATGTTACGACTTAAACCATGGACTGAATTACCAACACCACGCCATTTATTGGATGAAAACGATGATATTGATGAAAAAGATGCGTCGTTTATTTTGAAGTATGAGTCTTTTACAAACATTGAACTATCTGTTGGTACTTTGCCAATTGATACATTATTGTTAGTAACTCCTCGACTTCAACGAGTCGCCACTGCAATTAAAAACACCATTTCATTCGGTAAAATTGGTCAGGCTATCAGCGGTGTAATAAAACACCCCGATACTAACAAAATCACATCTGCAGCTACAGAATTATACGAATTTAATAACGATTGTGGTAACCAAGAATCAAGCGGCGAAGACCAAGTTGAAGTTTTAGCAACTAGTGATATTTATTATAATAAAGAGAAACAATTGGCAATTATTTCGCTAACTACACCTTTAGAACCTCGAGACTGTTATGAATTTTGCCAAAAAGTGTTGGCAGGATTGAAACCACAAAAAATTATTGAACTATGTGCCACCAATATGAATACAACCATGACTGAGGATGTTTATGCATTGACCACGAAAGAACCTATTGAAGGATTGAGTTTATTAAGTCCTCCATTCATGTTACGTGGGGTTATGGCATCGATTCTATCTGCTTGCAATAAATCCAATATGAATTGTAAAGCTGTGGTAGTACGAGCGGAAGGACCTGAAGGTCATGAAGCAATTGATTATGAACAAGTTATTCCAAAAATCTGTACAATCATGCAACAGTTGTTAAATTTAGATAAGAAAATTGTAGTAAATGATGATTATGATCGATCGTTATATATTTAACTCTTTTTTCTTTTTAATAAACAAAATATTCAATTAAAATACATAAAAAAAATTTCCCTAATAATAAACAAAAATACAAAATCTACAAAAAATAAAATTCTGATTTTAATCCTTCTTGCTCTTCTTCTTTTTTTTCTTTGGAGTTTCTTCTTCATCACCATCCTTAGATCTCTTTTTATCCTTCTTATCCTTCTTTTCTTTCTTATCCTTCTTTTCCTTCTTTTCCTTCTTCTTTTCCTTCTTTTCTACTTCTTCCTTATCACTATCACTATCACTATCTTCATCTTCATCTACATCTACGTCCATTTTATCTGGAACACTAGCATAGACTTCATCTAAAGCCAACTTCATAGCATCAGCATTCTTCATTGGTGGAGCACCAGTATCGAAAAATTTCAATCGATCTTCAACTTGTTGCTTCAAAATTTCACCAAATTTAGTGCTTGGGTTTTCACTGTAATTATCAATTCTTGAAGCAATAGAACATTTATTTGCCAAAAATCGTGAAATTCTACCTTTATTCTTCATACCTGCTTTACCAATAAAACTAGAGTGATAAATCAAACCGTACTTTGGAGTGTTGCCTTTAGTTTTCAAAGCTCTAAACAACGCTTTTTCAGCTCCCAAAATTTGGACAGTTGATGCAGGGTATTTGGATAAGTTAGTCAATGAACCGGCATGAGAGATTAATCGGGCACCAACAACTTCACCAATCAACTCACTCAAATTTGGAGCTACAGTATTCATCTTTTCTCTCAAATAGTGGGCCAAGCTGGCTCTATATCCAGTAATATTGGCAACTCGTTGAGCAAAAGTGGTAACATTGTCCATATCCATATCGGAAATATCTTGACCCATTGATGATTTGGCTGCATCAATGATTCGTTGTGCGACACCTTCATCATCCTTAACTAAAGCAGCAATATCATGCTTCATATCATCATTTAAGCTGTTCTTGTCCTTGATTAACAAAACCAATTTGGCATATGTATGATTGTCACTGACAATTTTTGCCAATTCTGGGAAATGCCATCCATACCATTCTTTACATCTCATTGCAAAAGTATTAATATCTTTATCCAATTGGTCTAGCAATGCAATGGCTTGAATAATATGATTGTCGTTTCTATTTACAGAAAATTTAACTTTGCCTCGAGAATAAGCATGACTTAACCCCAATTGAGCTCTTTCGATATCACCTTCGTGTAAACCTTTAATCAATTTATCACCATGAACTCTGATTCCCCGTAATAAGTCTTGAACGACTTCATTAGAAACACATTCAACACCTGGTACAACATCTTTAACACTTTGACCCAAGTTTTTATCACTAATACCCAATTTGACCTTATTCTTCTTACTTGGCTTTGGCAAGGCTTCTAATAACAAGTTCTTTAACCGTTCATTTACAATCCCTTCACTGATATCATTAGCGTTTTCCAATGCTTCGGCCGCTGTTTGAAATGGCGCAAAAGTGATAATTTCAACGAATTTACCAAATTTGGACAAATCGCTGGATGATTCTTGAACTTCTTTTAGTTTAGCACCAATATCTTCTGGTTGGATTTTGACTTTGAAGACTGCATAACCGGCAGCTTCTTCAAATAGTAAGTAGTCGGCCATTTTTCAATTCTAAAAATGGTAGTTGTGGTGAAGTTTTTATATGATCTATCGATGGAGAAAACACAAAAAACACAAAAACACAAAAAAAAAAAAAAAAAAAAAAAAAAAAAAAAAAAAAAAAAAAAAAAAAGAAGAAATGATGGAAAATTTTTTCTGCGCAGAGTTTGGTATTACTTTGGTGAAATTTTTTCATCGCAGTACTTTCCTGCACTAACACACTTTAAAATTAATACACTACTAGTAATAGCTGTGGCGGCCGCTGAAAAAAAATTTTCAAAGAAAGAAAGAAAATTTTTATCACATGACTTTGCAGCCAAAAATCAGATGACGCGTGCGGCTCAAAATGGCATGAGAATTTTTTCCGCTTCTCATAAAGATGTCTGAACCTCATTCCATCATCATCCCAATCATTGTATAAAAACTCATCGACTACTAATAAAAAATAAATACACGTAAAAAAAAAAAACAAAAAAACAAAAATTTTCGCTCACCCAGCAATTTGTTTAAACTCACACATCGTATAATATTCTTATTATTTATCAAAATGCCTATATGCGCTGGATGTTCAAAAGACTCGGAAACTTCATTGAAGTGTCCTACTTGTCTAAAGAATGGCGACTCTTACTACTTTTGCGGACAAAATTGTTTTAAAAAAAGCTGGGCACAACATAAACAAATCCATCCAATTAAACCACATGATCCATTCCCAAGTAAAGTATATACTGGTGATTTAAGAGCATGTTATCCATTAACCCCACGACGGCAAGTTAAGGAAAATATCACATTACCAGATCATGCTAAAGATGGAATTCCTAGACAAGAACAACGGTTAGGAAGAAACACCAGTATCACCACCTTGTCCAAAGAGGATATTGAAAAAATGAAACGAGTTAGTGTTTTGGCAAGAGAAGTGTTGGATCTTGCAGCCGCGGCAGCCAAACCAGGTGCTACCACCGACGAAATTGATGCAGTTGCTCATCAAGCATGTATGGATCGAGATGCATATCCATCACCATTAAATTATTATAATTTCCCAAAATCTTGCTGTACAAGTGTTAATGAAGTTATCTGTCACGGTATTCCTGATAAACGTCCATTAGAAGATGGTGATATTATCAACTTGGATATTACAATATATAAAGAAGGGGTTCATTCTGATTTGAATGAAACTTATTATGTTGGTGATAAGGCAAAAGCAAATCCAAATGCCGTGCGGTTGGTGGAAACTACAAGAGAAGCATTGGATTTGGCCATTCAACATATCAAACCTGGAGCATTAATTCGAGAATTCGGGGATATTATTGAAAAGCATGCCAAAAAGAATAAATTAAGTGTTGTTAGAACTTATGTTGGTCATGGTGTCAACCAATTATTCCATTGTCCACCAAACGTTCCTCATTATGGCAAAAATAAAGCTGCTGGGGTTTGTAAAGCAGGCATGACGTTTACTATTGAACCAATGTTGAATTTGGGTACTTATAACGATCAAATGTGGCCCGATAACTGGACTTCAACTACTTCTGATGGTAAGTGGAGTGCACAATTTGAACATACTTTGTTAGTTACTGATGATGGATGTGAAGTGTTGACTGCTAGATTAGAAAATTCCCCAGGTGGTGCAGTAAAACGATTATAAAGATAGAAAACAAAAACAAAAAAAATTAAACTAAAAAGAGAATAACAAAGCTGTATTATTACTTATTTTGTCTATAGAATACAATTTTTTTTTTTTTATGCATGAACTTTGATAGCTGTAATCGTAAACGCAGACATGTTGAACTCACACGATTACTTATGAAGCTATAAGCATAAGCTTGCAGTGTCTCTTCTTATTTGTTATGTAAGTTTTTATCCTTGTCAGAATAAAACCCCTGAAGTGATTGTCCGCATTACACGGATTTGTGGATATCCTTATGTTTCTGTGGTTACATCGAACTCCCCC
>JAJLUN010000038.1:0-69913 GCA_030564365.1 Blastobotrys arbuscula | reverse complement strand
TCCTTCTTTTTTTTTTTTTTTTTAATTTTATTGTATACAAAAAAAAAAAAAACAATGTCGTCAATTCAGTTATTAAACCCTAAAGCTGAGAGTCTTAGAAGACAGCAAGCATTAAGTGTCAATATCAGTGCTGCTCAAGGGCTACAAAATGTTTTGGCCTCAAACTTGGGTCCAAAGGGGACACTCAAAATGTTAGTCGATGGATCAGGAAACATCAAATTAACCAAAGATGGTAAAGTTTTATTAAGCGAAATGCAAATTCAATCCCCAACTGCAGTGATGATTGCTCGAGGTGCTACTGCTCAAGATGATATCACAGGTGACGGTACTACAAGTGTTTGTTTATACGTTGGTGCATTGATGAGAGAAGCTGAACGATATATTAGTGAAGGGATGCATCCACGAGTTATTACTGAAGGGTTTGAATTTGCCAAAAAGGCAACATTAGAATTTTTAAACGACTTTGTTCAAAAGCCAAAAATCGACCGGGAATTATTATTAGCAGTTGCACGATCTTCATTAATGACAAAAGTAAAGCCGGATGTGGCTAACCATTTGGTTCCAATTGTTACTGACGCTGTTTTGGCGATTTATAATGCAAATGATGGTGCTATTGATTTACATATGATTGAGGTACAAAAAATGCAACATAAAAATGCTGGTGATACTCAATTAGTGAAAGGGTTAGTTATGGATCATGGAACTCGACATCCAGATATGCCAAAACGAGTTGAAAATGCACACATTTTAACATTAAACGTTTCTCTAGAATATGAAAAATCAGAAATCAATTCTGGGTTTTATTATAGCAGTGCAGAACAACGAGATAAACTAGTAGAAAGTGAACGGAAATTTGTTGATGAAAAATTGGCCAAAATTGTTGAATTAAAGAAAGAAGTTTGTCCAAATGGTGAAGGATTTGTTATTGTCAATCAAAAAGGTATCGATCCAATGAGTTTGGATGTGTTGGCCAAAAATGGTATCATGGCATTGAGACGTGCCAAGAGAAGAAATATGGAACGATTACAATTAACTTGTGGTGGTATTGCTCAAAATTCCGTTGATGAATTGAGTCCAAGTGATTTGGGGTGGGCCGGTTTAGTTTATGAACATGTTATGGGAGAAGAAAAATATACTTTTATTGAAGAAGTTAGAGATCCAAAATCAGTTACTATTTTAATCAAAGGACCAAATCAACATACAATTCAACAAATTCAAGATGCTGTTAGAGATGGTATGAGAAGTGTATCAAACACTATTAAAGACAACTGCGTGGTACCGGGCGCTGGTGCGTTCCAAATCGCTGCATCAGCTAATTTGGAAAAAAATCATTTGAAGGGTAAAAGTCAATTGGGTGTAAAAGCTTTTGCAGATGCATTATTGATTATTCCAAAAACTTTGGCCAGTAATGCAGGGTTCGATACTCATGAAACTTTGACCGAAGCTAAAGATGCTCATTTGGAAGGTGAAATTGTTGGTATTGATTTGGAAACTGGTGAGCCAATGGATCCAACCGTTGAAGGTATCTATGATGGTTTTAGAGTGTTGAGAAATAGTATTGCTAGTGCCACCGGTATTGCTAGTAATTTGTTATTATGTGATGAATTATTGAAAGCTGGCCGGTCTTCATTAAAACAATAATTTAAAAATAATTGGAAAGGAAGAAAGTTTTACAGTGTTTAAGGATACCAAAAAAAATTAATTTTTTACACAAGTGATAATAGATTGTATTTTAATATATATTTTTTTTATGCATAAAGTTTATAATGTAGATGACCCAAACATTTCAGCTATGAATAAACATTACCAACACTGGAAATTTAAATCATTGAACATGCATCTGTAATTAAGCCATCTGATACTTCATCCGCATTTCGATGTTTATCAAGTACTTTAACTGTTAAAAAAAAAAAAAAAAACGCTTAAAGGGTTCTGTACTTGAGATACGAATATGCTTTTTTTTTTTCAAAAGTGCGGGGCTATCCCGGAAAACGGGTCCCGCTGGCTATCTACAACCGCTTGAGCATACTGCATCTTTTTCGTTTTTCTCCACTTGTAAAAAATTTAGATCTAAAACATGGAGGGCCAACCCCCCCGCGCCTGGGGCCCAGTGGCCCAATTTTTTTTTTTTTGGGGAGTTAATTGGCCCTACTGCTTGTTTTATGCATTATGATAAGTATACGAAGAGTGGGCTACGGAATTAATGTACTTTTTTGTTGTTGTTATAATACCTTTTATGTTGTTGGTCATTTGGAAAATTCCCTTTTCCGCACTACATATCACTTCTGCGGACTTTTCTTCTGCATTTTCAAAAAAATCTAGGTTCATTTTTTTTTTTTTTTTTTTTTTTTTTTTTTTTTTTTTTTTTTTTTTTTTTTTTTTTTTTTTTTTTTTTTTTTTTTTCAAGCTATTATATTAGCATTATCTGTGCTGAATTAGCTGTTGTTTTTTAATTTTTATTTCAGTTTGTTTACTTGTGTATCTAAAGAACATAATTTGAAGCGCTTGTTACTAGTATGGCAACAATGAACACAATGACTTCACCTCCACCAACGCCCAAATCACAGGTGGATTTGAACACTACAACTACTAGTAATAACGATAATGACGACATGAGCAAACGACCTCGATCAAGAACTGGATGCTTTACATGCCGAAAGAGAAAGAAAAGATGTGATGAGGCTAGACCTAAATGCGGTGCTTGTGCAAGATTACAGTTGGATTGCGAGTATCCGTTACCAGGTACTGAGCGGAAGAATAAACGCAGGAAAAGTGTGTCATCCAATACTAATACCAATATTATTACAAAATTGACAGATATCGAAGAAAAAAAAACTGAACAATCGAACGGGCCAAAAAAAATAACCAATGCAAATGATAAGAATAATGACAACAATATACAAGTGATGAAAGACGAAAGAGTTAACGAACCAACTATATCAAAGATTAACGAATTTAATGCACGTACTAACAAGACTAACAATAATGATAATAGTGAAAGCAGCAATATTGAGGATGAGGAAGTGATGGAATTTATAAGCAGCTTTTCTCCAACTACTAGTTCACAAATTTTTGGTCCATTTGAAGACTTAAAAGATTTGGTGAAAATCGACCAGAATTCAAATTACGATCATAATCACAGTTTTTCCCAAACAAGTATATCGGATTTAAGCTCAACTAATCTAAGTTCAATTGTAACAAACACCGGCAAAGTTATTCAATTTGAAGATCCGTTTGATCATATTCCACGAGTTGGCCCAAGTAGTTGGCATTCATTACAACAACTCGACCCCGTTGGGATCCAACTATTTGATTATTTCCGCAACAAACTTGCTCCATTGATTTGCGTATCAACACAAGACACCAACAGCTTTTTGAACGTTTTTGTCCCCATGGCTCATGAAGATGATTCAGTATTATATTCATTAATCTCTTGGTCTGGGTTTCACAAAGAAAAAGGTGCACCTTTACAAGAATCCGCATTACATTATTTAAACAAAGCGATCCAAATGGTCAAACAAGATAATTCTGTCACTTCATTAGCATCAACGTTGTTGATTTGTAGTGCAGAAATCTGTAGTGGTGATGTAATGCACTGGGATAAGCATCTAACTTCAGCAGCCGAAATGATTCAAAACTTTGGCGGGTTGGATAAATTTGTTGGTGACTCGAGATTGAGATGGTTGGCGAGTAATTTTGCATATCATGATTTGTTAGCTAGTAGCACATGTGCTAGAAATACCCACTTCCCAAGTGATGAATATGATAAGATTATGAAACACGGATATGGACTAGATGCATTGATTGGATGTTGTCAACCTTTATTCAAAATCTTGGCAGAAATTTCAGATCTTGCAGTCGAATCTAACAAAAAAACAAGCATTATAGAAAAAGGAACATCATCACAATTCAATCAAGAGAATTTACGACTTATTCGATCCAAAGCGCAGTTTTTGGAGCAAAAGATTCAATCATGTCATCCAGATCCATTGGACATGATAAGTTTGAATACTGATCAATTAGACCAGCAATTAAGTTTATTCGAAACGTTTCAATTAACTGCTAGATTACATCTTCGCCATTCAGTATTACGAATGAATTCAGGAAATATAGAAATGCAGTGTTTAAATTCCGATTTGCTGAGTAAATTAGACCGAGTTTTGGAAACCAAAGTAGAAGGTGGGTTGGTGTTTCCGTTATTTATTTGTGGCATGACTTGTATAGATGTTGGCAATCGAGAATTGATAGGGATCAAATTTGAGCGATACTATGAACGAAATCTGGCGAGAAATATCAAACGCGCTAAACATTTGATACAGGAGGTGTGGAATCGAGATGATTTTGGATCCAAACATGTTGATTGGTATGGTATTATTCAATCTAGAGGATGGGATATTTGTTTTGCATAGTAGTAAGAATAATAATAATAATAATAGATCTAAATGAAAAATTAGAATCAACATGCTTTATATTTTCAGCCGTTTATATATATAAAATTCATTAGAATATCGATGGTGTTGTTTAAATTGGGGGGGGGGCTCCTTTCCGGGACGGAAAAATATATATACTATATAAAGTAATCCCAACTCCCCTTTTTACTAACAACTCGTAACTAACGTTAACTGAAAAATTCAATATTACGACACGTAAGAAAATCTCAAACATTTGACACACACACACAACACCGGATCTATATCACCAAACAAATATATATACACAAAAACAATATTATGAGCTTGCGGGATAAACAAACAGTAGCTATTAAACGGATGCTGGACCTCAACCAAGACGAGGTGGAGTCTAACCGAACTTGGAAAGTTTTGGTATTTGACAAACTTGGACAAAATGTCATTTCTAGCGTGTTACGAGTACATGACTTGCATGAATGTGGGATTACAGTTCACATGCTACTAGAGAATGAACGGTTCCCATTAACAGACGTCCCAGCGGTTTATTTTGTGTCTCCAACCAAGAACAACATTGATATCATTTGTAAAGACTTGAGCTCTGGGTTATATGAAAGTGCATATTTAAATTTCACAAACCCGTTGAATCGAACTTTGTTGGAGGAGCTGGCAAGTAATACCATGGAAGCCAATACCAGCCAAATGATTGGACAGGTATATGATCAGTATTTAAATTTCATTGTTACTGATCCTAATATTTATAGTCTTGGGTTGAATGATGTTTACAAAACTTTAAACAACCCGGGGGTTACGGACGAAAGCATTCAGTTGGTAATTGATCAAATTGTGAATGGGTTGTTTTCAGTAGTGTTGACCAGTGGGGCTATCCCAATTATTAGATGTACTAGAGGTAATGCAGCGGAAGCGGTGGCCGCTAGTTTGGATAAAAAACTACGAAACCATGTAATGAATTCACGAAATGCTGGGGATACCAGCAATAATGCAATGAATCGACCGGTATTAATTATTTTGGATAGAAATATTGATTTGGTGTCGATGTTTGCACACTCATGGACATATCAATCTCTGGTTAATGATGCATGTGAATTAAACCTCAATCGAATTAAAGTTAATGTAGAGGGGCAAACTAAATCTTATGATTTGGATCCAAATGATTTCTTTTGGAATGATAATTCATTATTACCATTCCCAGAAGTGGCTGATAATTTGGATGAAGAGTTGAAAAAATATAAACAACGAGCATCAGAATTGACTAGTCAAGGGGTGATTGATTTTAATGATCCAAATCAACTGGATCCTTCAAAATTATCTGGGGCAAGTACCAAACAGTTGGAAACAGCTATCACTGAATTGCCAGAATTAACTGCGCGTAAGGCTACAATTGACATGCACATGAACATCGCCACAGCATTATTGAAAGCAGTTGGTGATCGAGGGTTGGCGGAATTTTTCGAAGCAGAAGAAAATGTGACCAAACAAACCAAACAACAATTATTAGATACCATTAATAAGCCAGAGTTTCAACCAAATGATAAAATGCGGTTGTTTATTATTTATTATATTTTGAATGATCGAATTAGTGCTAATGATATGGCCGACTTTGAATCTGCCTTGACAGCAGCTGGGTGTGATATGTCTAGTTTGACATATATCAAACGAAATAAGGAACTAAACAAAATGTCACAATTAAGTTATTCTTCTAGTACGACTGCGAGTAACACCAACAATCAAGACTTGTTTAGTAATCTGACTGGGTTTACTAGTAAATTAACTACCACGCTTAATCAAAATAGAATGATTAGTGAAGGGTTTGGTAACTTGGTATCTGGGGTTAAAAACTTGCTACCGGTTAGTAAAGATTTACCAATTACAAAAATTGTGGAATCCATCTTGGAACCATCAGTTAATAACTCCACCAGCCAACAAACTGATGATTATTTATATTTTGATCCAAAGGCTACCAGAGGCGCTGTTAGTAGACCACCAAAAAGACACTCATATGATGAAGCAATTGTATTTACCGTTGGTGGTGGCAATTACAATGAATATTGCAATTTGCAAGATTGGGTACAAGAAAAGACACAAGGGTCGAAAAAAGTTAGTTATGGATCTAATGAATTATGTAGTCCATCAAATTTCTTGAACCAATGTGCGGAATTGGGTAAAAGTATTTAAATAAAAAAAGATATATTATTAATTAATTATTAGAGATATGATTAAATGAATCGGCGTATTGGTAATCTTCACCAACTAATTGTTTAGTGATCAACACCATGAGATCAATTCTGACATAAATATGTTGGATAATTGCAAACCCAGTTAGTTTATCAATAGTTGATGGGTCGTAGGTTTCCAAATGTCGTTGAGCTAGCCTAGTAGGTGTTAGTTGAGGTAACGGAGCTTTGATCAGTAATGAGGAACTACACATATGCATTATAGACAACAAATCTGCATTCAACTGAACATCCATCCATCCGCATTCTTTCAAAACATTTTGTCGATCTTCCTTATTTGGTAAACGTTGGAATATACTGCTCATATATTCATACATCAACACCACATCCCATTGTAATTTCAACAATTGGAAATATAATTCTTTTGGCCATCGTCCCTGGATTGGTGGTTCGTATTGAATACTTTGACTTTTAGTAATAGTATCCATTAATAAAAGGTTAATCTGTGTAGCAGTGACCCCGCTATTACCTTCAAAATTTCCTGTTAATGCGTTACTCCCCACGGTAGCATGTAATCTACCAACTCTGTTCATAATTTCCCCCAAATTGCTTCGAATGATTTTTTTCAAAGTGAAAGGCTTTGGGAAAATCATAGCAACACACCCGATACCAACCCCAGCAACAACTGTAACGAATCTTTTCCATGCGACATCCCATCCATACCCAATATTTGCCAATTGAGGAACATGCGTATCAACCCATGAAGTCCCCATAACTAATGAAAAAGTGACGCATATGTACACGGCAGGGAGTGGTTGTGAATGTTTACTAAAATGCCGATAGAATACCAAAAAGAATGTAATAACTGCGTAGCAGGCCCCCATACCGTAATAATTACCTTTCCCATTTCCATTACCAATATACCATCCGACTAACCCAATTAAACATCCCAAAAATGTATACCAAATGTTGACCAATGTACAATAAATGTTGTCCCCCAAAAAGCCACCAGGGCTGATGGCAGCGGCAATACTAGCCCAAATCAAACGATTGGAATAAAACCACCAAGCTGTGGTTCGTACATAAACTGGAGTAGTGGCCACACATGCAAACAAGGCGGTTCGTAATGCTTGAATAAACATTTTATCATGAATAATGCTTTTGGTAGTTTTATACAAGAAAAACCCAATTCTTTGAAAAATGTTGGTAGGTAGTCGAGCATCTGGATCACGATATTCATAACGCAGTTCACCCCCTTTGTTATGATTGACACTAGTTGATAATGGGATATCAATAGTTGGTGTCCATGGGAATAGAAACTGTGGAATTGGCCGTTGGTCATCCACAGATACTAATAAACTTACCAAATCGTCCATAACTTTACAAACTTCCCGAATCAAAAACCCAACAAAGTATCCTTGAGATTGAATGTGAATATTATAATGCATGTATTCACTCTTTCGTTGTTCATTCTTTTCATCAAATTTTTCCAAAACTTGACGTAAAGTATGCTGACAATTGACCAATTTTTCAGCACATTCTCGCTGCCGGTTTTGATGTTTCTTTTTACCAAAAATATAACTATAAATTCGATATTCGTTACAAGCTTCCAACCAATCAACAGTACTAGCAAATGTCTCTCGAGATTCTTCCAAAACTGGTTTGGCCATATCCCAAACAATATCCAAAATCGTGTCCAATTCTTCCAAACTTTCAACTTGTCGCGTCAACTTTTTGGCATCCATTTGTTGTTTTTGTTCAAATTTCCCAATGAATGGTTGCTTGAATTTTGGAACCAAAGCATGGTTTAGTAACATTTCTCTACATTCCTCAATATAATCAAAAAAAACTTCCAACCCTTGGATCTTATACAACATGTTTTTTACCAATAAACTAAACTCATCAGCAACTTTTTTATCCAATCTACCAAATGAACATTCCAATTTGATACTAACGGCATCGATTTGTAAAACTGTTAATTGACTCTTGATACCTGCCGCAATAGCTCTTAAACTCTTGTGATGATCAAATTTATCCATTTTAGTTGGACGATCATTCTTTAAAATCTCTCCATGTCTTTTAACCATGAGTCCATACATTTTCATAATCGAAATATACCCGTCAAAGAATTGATAATTTGATGATTTTGGAAAAATCAAAATCGATGTCGCAACGCCTAATGCTAGTTCTAACCCTAATGGTTTGATTACCAACAACCCCATCAACTTTGGATCGAAATATGGGATCATCACACCATATACAATTGGAATCATCATTGAAATAATTGCCACGACCCCGCCAATCATTAGTTGTTGTGATTTTAGTTTAATTACCAAACAACTCACCAACCCAACAAATGTACCAACAACAAATACCGCGGTGGTTCGGGTGGTCAAAAAGTGTCCATGAAACATGAATGATTGCAAACACGATGATAAAGTATTTGGGTCATTTTTACATAACCCCTGTTCAACCAATTGAGATACATAATATTCTTTAGGATGACCACCACGAAGTTTATCTGCAATAGCCATAGAAACCACTGCATGAACAAACCCAAACATTGAAAAAACCATGATCACCAAACCAATAAGAATTGATTGGACAATAGAGAAATTACCACATGCCAAAATGAATGCAAAAAGTGGCATCAGATAATCGGCCTGTCCAATCCATATACCCGATTTGTGTACAATAGTAATAATTGCTGATACCCATACAGTCACCCATGTTCTAAATGCAATTTTGAATGATTTGTAGTCCATAAAATCAAGCAACCAATAAGGACGGAGAAAGTTTATCACTTTCTTAATCAATGGTTTTGGTTTAGACTCTTGTTCAAATGGAAGGATATGAGGTAGTTGTGGGGAATTGGTCGCTACAGAATCGTAAACCTTGAGTTTGAGTTCTTCTCGTAAAAGGCCATTTTCATCGTCATAAAATTGTTGTGGTTGGTTGGCTTCCACATCGTTGTTTCTATTATTTTCACTAATATCGTCCGTACTATCCCCTTCATCGATTCGATTTACAATATCTTTGTTATCTATCGGGCCTGGCGTTGTTTGGTCAGCTGCTCCAGCTCGAGTTTCTAATTTAGTTGAACTGTTTTCGTTATCATTACCAATGACAGTAGTGCGATCTTTTTCTTCATCGTCATTCATTTTTTTTTTTTTTTTTTTTTTAAAAAAGATATTATTATATTAAGGAGAGAATGAAGTTGGTTTTGGTTTTGGGTTATTGATTCGAGTTTTTTCTATTAGAGTAAGTAGTAATGTGAATGTGAAAATTAAAGGAAAATTATTTGGAACAAAATGTTTAGAAAAAAAAAAAAACTTTTAATACTAGAATGTAATAAGGTTTATCCTTCTATAGATCAAAAAAAAAAAAAAAATAAAGTTGTGGCCGGAATAATACTGTTATGTATAACTTATGCAATAGCTATACCCCAATTTGGTGGCTTGGTTTTATCAGCCATTATAACCAAAGACGCATTTCACAGGTAAAAACCCTCCTACCCCCCTATTCACAGGCACGATTCGATCTATAGGCTTTTAATGTCATAATTTAAATATACTTAGGTTTAATCGCTGCGTAAATTTTCCTTAACGGTCCATAAAAATTTCTCAATTATTTGGCTAAGCATGCAAAATCTAGCTATAAGATAACTTTAATTCTGAGTTAATTAAGCTCCTGCAGCATTTTATGGCCCTTGCATAATTGAAGATGCAACTCGAAAGCTCATTCGATTTTTTTTCTTACAGCCTCATCAAAGTCTATCAGATATAAGGATACAAGGCTTGGGAGCAAAAAGGTACCTCGGTACAGGGCAGTTTATATTTTTAAACCTGTTATAAATGAAGCCGAGCGCGGCTCGCTGCTAAAACATTTTTGGGTAAAATGAAAAATAAAAATAAAAAATTAAAGGGTCCGTGTCGATTTTCAAAGTTTCGGAAAAATTGTTTAAAAAGACGATACCGACGGCCAGGTCCGTAGGGGACGAATTTGGACAAACTTGAGCTGATACTGTGATCAGCAATTTAGAATCTGAATCCTGATTCATCAGATAAACCAATTTGATTCAATTGATAGAAAAAAAAAACGTTCACAATAACAAGAATCATTTACCATAGGGAAGCAAAAAACTGAAAAAGTTAAAAAATTAAAAAAGTTTGGATCTCAGGGGGGTGCATATGTACAGCTTCCACTAAATGGCACCACTGCTATGCCTTCACTGCCTTAGTGGCTTAAATCTCCAAATCCAACCTTAAGAATTCAGAACATCCACAAACAAAACGTGCCCAAAACTAACGACCAATTCGTCAAGGAAAGTATGCACATGAGGCGAATATTAGAGTACTGTGTATACGGTGAATTCTCCCATTCTGATAGCTGTTTGTTCATATATGTATGATTCCAACCTCGTAGCCTTAAGACAGTAATACTAATAAATGGTTATACATATATCTCGCTCGACTTGATCTAAAAAAAAAAAAAAACAATTTACAGTTATAGCGAAAAGGTATTTATATAAATTTCTGATTTGAGAGATTGGTGATTTAGTATAATAATTAGTACTCATAGCCGCGCGTGTAATTAAGCATGCATTGGGAACGCTGCTCACTACGCTAAGTCGTATCCCCCCCGCGGGAACGTAAGCTCCGATCTGTTTCTTAATCCATTTTTGATGCAGCTCCGTATTCAATAACGAAAACTATTATAAAAATTCAGTATAACCTACTTTGTCCAACTACATTATCAAGGTCTTTTTCAATACTCTTTGTAGTTAGAATAATGGCTCTTCCCCCACTTTTACTGCATTAAATAAACAATCTTCGACTTGTTTACTATTCCCCAGTTTTTTTGCCACAACCAACAGACTTTTTTACTATTTTAACACTTATCTGCACCTTGTGCCCTATTAAGATTCGATGTCTCATTACAATCAGTAATAACAATTAATCATATTAGGGTTAAGCTCCAGTTTAGGTTTTCGAAAGACACCAGATTGGGGCTCTCCCCAATCTGGCCAACTAACAAGCGCGTCAAACGGTGCGGCTGATGCTTCACCATCTAAAAACAGTAAAAAAAACAAAGCTTATATTTTTCATCTAGATCTATTTAATTAAAAATTGTGTGCAGGTAGAATAGCACCACTAACTTCGCCAAATCCAACATTTCCTTGCACATTTGGAGAATGCCCCCAAGCTCTCAAAACAACTTTATCACCATCCTGTAAAAATTTCCGGTCAACTGATCCAATTTTGATTTCTTGTTTCCCACCTTGAGTCATTTCTAACAGACTTCCAAATTGATTGGATTCGGTACCAGAGATGGTACCAGATGCTAGTAAATCACCAGTTTGTAAATTACACCCAGTGACTGTATGATGAGCAATCATTTGAGGGAATGAAAACAATAAGTTTTTGGAATTTCCTTGACTCACCACTTGTGATTGACCATCTGCCTCAATTTTGACTTCCAAGTTCAAATCAAACACGTTTTGTTGATCTTTTTCTTTCAAATAAGACAACAATGGTTTATCATCAGGTCGGCTGATAGTAGACACTGCCTTGAATGGTTTCAGGGCATCGTGCAAAACAATCCATGGACTAATAGAAGTGCCAAAGCTTTTGGCAGTGAATGGACCTAATGGGACATATTCCCAAGCTTGAATATCTCGTGCACTCCAATCATTCATCAAAACATAGCCAAAAATATGGTCTTCTGCATTGTTGACATCAACACGCTCACCTAAATTGTTTGGTTTACTAATGAATGCAGCCAATTCCAATTCAAAATCCAATCTATTGCATGGTGACAATTTTGGTTCTTTAACTTGCGGGTTTGGTAAAATTTGCCCAACTGGTCGATGCAAATCAGTACCAGAGACTACAACTGAGCTTGCTCTACCATGGTAACCAACTGGCAAGTGGTAATAATTTGGTTGTAATGCATTTTCGGGGCCTCTGAATAAGACGCCACAATTAAACGCGT
The DNA here is from genome assembly GCA_030564365.1 of Blastobotrys arbuscula. Classification (NCBI taxonomy): domain Eukaryota; kingdom Fungi; phylum Ascomycota; class Dipodascomycetes; order Dipodascales; family Trichomonascaceae; genus Blastobotrys; species Blastobotrys arbuscula. Next base: position 57,318 of record JAJLUN010000038.1, on the reverse strand, counting down.
GGTTCAGACCAACGTAGAAATCCGTATAATCACCAATTGCCATTGGAATATGATTTCGAACATTAGAAAAATCAACCAAGACTTGTTCTTGTAGCTTTTCATTTTGCTCTAAAATTGCAGAATATTTCCCACCCTTTTTTAACAATTCTTGTAAAAATGATCGAACTTCATTATGGACTTTTCTGCCCAAACCTGCAAATGCATTTAAAGTAGTAGCTTCAAAGACATTGAAATCAATATTGCTCAAATCAGTGAACCCGCCAGCTTGGCTGAATTTTTTTAAATCCAATACGGTATTGCCAACAATTGTCGCTGGTCGTGGGTTTGGATCATTTGCTGTAGAAATGATGCCGAACGGGATATTTGCTAAACTAAATGGACTATTGTCGTCGATATTAACCCAACTCATGATTGATACAAAAAAAAACAGATGAAATTAACAAAATAATTAAAAAGATGTAATGAAGAAATTGAGTTGAATATAACAATAGTTTTGGTAATATATTATATTGTGACGCTAATTTGGGGATTTGTAATAATACGTAGTCAAGGGGGTTCGGCTGCTGGCGGTAGTTGGCTGGCTGCGCTCGGCAGGCTAATGTGAAACATAATGATTAGATTAGGACGAGTTAGGGATAAATGTTTCAAGTTAATAAATCGTCCCAAAACACAGGCTAACTAGTTAAATTCGCTACAAGCTTTCTATTTCAAAATTATGGGCGAAATTAGACCACTGAATTTATCCTGTTGAGCTGGATTATGAAGTTGAATAAATTGATATCTCGCTACTAAATAACACCGATGGCCAGATCGATGATGAGGAGTCGCGTTTTTTTTTTTTTTTTTTTTCTTTTAATGAATATGCGGGGTAAAACTTTAGAGCCTAATGTATGAATAATACCGGGCCCAATCATCAAAGGACTAATTGTAATTATTGTGCATACATCCTATGCTTAAATTCGAGGGCCGGGATTTTTTAGCTTTTTGTTGTTATTATAACACCTTTGTTAATCAGTGAAACATTACCCGCAACAACAAAACCTCCCAGTCCTCACTGATCAAAAGTGCATGCACACTTCAATTGTCTCCTCCACTTTTGCCCAACTTGTTCGGTAATAAAGCATCAGCCACTTTTCTGATGATCGTAATGTTGGTTTTGTTGTTTTTTCTTTCATCGAAAAATGTTATACTGTACGTATTCTCCACATAGATTTAAAATACGAGAGAGTTTTGAGTTACTAGAATATGGTACATTTATACCTATTTAAGGGTCAAACCTTTAATACTAAATAAGTCTCCGCTCGGGCCCCGGAGAAAGTACCGCCGATTTCGCTTGTGAACTCCGCTTTAATAGTTAAACGAAGTCCCACAATTATTAAGAGATAAGTAGAAACCCCCCACGATTCAACTTGCAGCTTATCTCCAACGTTTATCCAAAACATATGTAGTAATTACTACTATTTTAACCAACACCTGGAACCAAAAACACAATTCTTCCTTCTTCCATATCACTTTCTCTAATGGATCTAAAAAATAAAAACGTCTTAGTCACTGGTGGCTCTGCAGGATTAGGGGCCGAAGTGGCAGAACAATTAGCTGCCAAAGGATGTAATGTTGTAATAAACTATGCCCACTCTTCAGAACGAGCTGAAGATGTTGCCCACCATTTAAAAGGCAAATATTCTATTAAGGCGAGGGCTATCCAAGGGGACGTCTCCAGCTCCAGTACCTGCTCGGAGTTGGTTGGAAAAGCAGTCGAATTCTTGGGCTCGCTGGATATCGTTGTTAGTAACGCTGGGTGGACCAAAATTTTACCCTTCAGCGATATGGAAAATCTTACTGAAGAAATATGGGACGGTTGTTTTAATATGAACGTAAAATCTCATTTCTTTTTGTTTAAAGAAGCATTACCTCATTTCCAAAAAAATCCAGATGGAGGATCTTTTTTAATCTCAGGCTCAGTTGCGGGGTTGAAGCCTACAGGATCTAGTATAGCCTATTCGGTTTCCAAAGCTGCTTTAAATCATATGGTCAAGTGCCTAGCTAAAGAATTTGGTCCCAAGGGGAGAGTCAATGTAGTGTGCCCAGGATTGTTATTGACGGAATGGGGTAACCAATTTGGGGAAGAAAAAATTAATCAAATTAAAATGGCAGCTCCATTGAAAGATGTTACTAGCATTCCTGATACTGCACGGATGTTTGTTGCTTTAGCGGAGAATAGAAGCATGACTGGAGCTATAGTTTCTGTTGATGCTGGAATGAGTGTATTGTAAAAGGGCTAGAATAGAATTCGTGCATGCGGCTTGTTTCTTCTTCTTCTTTATACGAACTTTGGATTTTTACATGATATATATATCTCCCCGCAATTTTTTTTTTGTTTTTTATTAATTATTATTATACTATTACCAATATATAAATAGCTGCTAATCCAATAGATTTTCTTCTTTTCTTGGATTACACATTATTAAATAACAAAAAAATGTTAGCTGATTTACTAAATATACAGTGGATCCAGGATTATATGTCCATAAAACTTGTTTTAATAGCCATTCCTTTAGGATGGTTTATTACGAACGAGTTCATTCGTTATAGAGCACGGTTGAAAGGATTTAATGGACCCACGGGGCTCCCAGTTGTTGGCAACTTGCCTCAACTACAAGACGATGCTCCAGAGAAATATCGTGAATGGAGTGAAAAGTATGGTCCAGTTTATCAAGTCATGCTGGGTAATATCCCAGTTATTGTGGTTAACAATGCTGAATATGCCAGTAAAGTGTTCATTTCCAACAGCCATGCTACTATTAGTCGACCAATGTTTTATACGTTTCACAAACTAGTTTCAAGTACCGCTGGATTTACAATTGGTACTTCACCATTCAATGACAGTCTAAAACGAAGAAGAAAGTCTGCAGCTGGTGCTTTGAACAAACCGTCTGTTCAAACTTATATCCCATTAATTGATCGAGAAGTTGTTGAATTTATCAAAGAATGTTATAATAGTGGTGAAGTTGGTGTTGATCCAACTGCTTTATCGCAACGGTTATCATTGAACCTGGGCTTGACATTAAACTGGGGTATTCGATTAGGATTGGAAGATCCAATGTTTAAAGAAATCACTGAAGTTGAAGAATTAATTTCGAGAACACGATCTGTTACTGGAAATTTACAAGATTATATCCCAATTCTACGACTGTTTTCTTTCAAACAATCCAAAGCTGCTGATAAAATGAGAATTCGACGAGATAAATATTTAAAAACTATGAACGATGATTTGGATGAACGTATTGCCAACAAGACCCATAAACCATGTATCCAAGCTAATGTCCTGTTAGATCCAGAAGCTAAATTAGACGCCGCTGAAATGATGTCAATTAGTTTGACAATGATTGCTGGCGGGCTAGATACTATTACTACTTTAGTTCAATGGGCTTTACCATTATTGGCTACCCGACCAGATATTCAAGAAAAGGCATACAAACAAATTCGAGAATTACATCCAGAAGTTTTACCTGACCCATCCGAAGACCAAAAATGTACTTATGTTACTGCGTTGGTTAAAGAATTGTTGCGAATGTATCCACCAGTACGATTGGCATTACCAAAATCAGCAGAAGAAGATTTTTATATCGATGGTAAATTTGTTCCAAAGGGGACTGTATTGTTTTTAAACTCATGGGCATGTAACATGGATCCAAAAGTTTTTAAGAACCCAAGAAAATTCGATCCAGAACGATTTGTTGAAAAACCACACACACCTCAATATGCATATGGATATGGTACTCGAATGTGTACTGGTTACATGTTGGCCAACCGTGAATTATATGTTTTGTTCATGAGATTGATCAGTGCATTTACATTAGAGCCAGTTGATAATCTGGACGTTGATCCGATTACTGGTACTCGTGACCCATCTACTTTAGTAGCTCAACCTCATCCTTACAAAATTCGGTTCGTTGCTCGTGATAAAGCTGCTTTGAAAAAAGCATTGGATGATTTCCAACCAGTAACTGTATAAGTATATACATTTTTTTTAAAAACAATTATATCAGATATAAGCAATATTAAAATATATATATATTGTACGGCTGAGTTGTGAAAAGGGCGTACATTAACTAGCGTTCATCTCTTCTCATAAAACTTAATTAAAAGTAAGCGGCCTAATCTTGAAACACAATTGTTTCATCAATCTGCATATTGGGGGGGGGGGGAGAACACCATCTAGCTGTCTTTCACGGCTTGAAGGAAGAAAATTTGTAGTGGCGGAATCGCCGAAAGAAACAATCCGAAGAACTAGTATACTTGCTCTGGTAATGTGTCTAATTTATGCCCAGCCCTCCCACCTTTTCATCTAAAGAATAAGTGACGATGAGATTTGTCAAGCCCATCTTTTATTTTATTTTTTTTTTTATAATTTTTTTTGTACTCTAAAAATCTAAAAACTCAAAACAAACAACAACCCCATAAACTAAACCGAAAACTTTGTCGTTATTATTAATCGTGAAACTTTCATATTGCAAAATTTCATATTTCATATTTCATATTTAATATTCTGATTTTTAGATGTTGGTTGTTTAATACAATGATATATTAGAGCATATTACAACCAATAAGACGAAACATTTTTATTTTTATTTTTATTTTTATTTTTTATTTTTTGTATTAATTTTAATTTTGCAATACTAACATGTCAGCGCCTCCGCCTCGATCCAATAATACCAAACTCTCCAGCTCAAGCTTGAGTTCAGTAAATTCATCAATATCACATCCAGTACGGGCTAAACGACCAAGAACCCCGGTAGCTTGTCAACGATGCAAAAGCAGAAAACAACGATGCGATGGAGAAACACCAAAATGTGGAAACTGTTCAAAATCTAAATCTGAATGCATTTACACAAGATTTTTCAACAGATCTAATAGTAATAATGAAAATTATATTGAAAGTCTAGAGAAAGAAATTGTTAGCTTAAAGGTACAGTTAACTGCTAAAAACACTTCAACGTTGTGTTCGCGGTTAAGTGGTCAAAGTTACCAAGGACAGAGTTCGGGAATCAATGTTATTAATACTTTGAATAAATGTTTATCAATGCAAATACCTGAAGATGATTTTCTAGGATCAGTTACGCAAACCATTGATGAAAATAATATCCCTTTGCTAGAAACAATAAACAACTTTAAAGTATCAAGTGGTGATCGAGAGAAATTTCTGGATTGCTATTTTAAAAGAGTTCACTCAAGATACCCAGTTATCGACCGAATAGATTTTTTCCATAATCTGGATGAAGTGTCACAATGTGCCAGTAGAAGCAACTGGCAAGAGTTTTTGATATACTTGACTTTGAGTCATGGATCAAGGATTAATGCACTAATTGACCCATCAGAACCGGATCAATCTAATATTTTATACCACAAAGCTATTAATTTTTTAAAGGACGCTAAAGAAATTACACAATTTCAATATGTCCAAGCATGTATACTATTAGCATTATTTGCATTACGAGCATTGTATAAAGATGGGCCTTCATTGTGGGCGTTAGTAGGTATGGCGATGCGCTGTGCAGGAGAAATTGGCTTACACAGACGGCAACCAGTGTTGGATGATGAAGATGCATATCACATGGAACATCGAAAACGGGTATTTTGGTCTATTTATTTATTCGATAGATTATTGAGTAGTATTATGGGCCGGCCAGTAGCAATGAGCGAGTATGATATTGATTTACAATTACCAGTTGATATTGATTACGACTTGGCTGACAATAAACGATTACATGAATTACGAAAGTTACAAAATAATAATGAAACAAAGGAAGAGGTGATGGTGGTGGTGAAAAATAGTGCAATGACCAACATGACTGTAATCATTCATATGATCAAACTTCGACGAATTGAATCCAAAATTCAAGCTACTATTTATTCGCCAAGTTCATTTATAAGTGACAAAATCACCTTCACACAAAAAATCAATCAAGAGCTAAGTAATTGGCTTGAAAATCTGCCAGACCTGGATACGATGGAGAAAACAAATAATTATGAATCTCGAGATTATATTTATATAAATTATTTCAGAGTTCGGAGATTGTTATTAAAACCTCAGTTTGATCAATTAGATCCAAAAACTGCATCTCAAAGTCGCATCTTTCAAGAATTTGTCCGTGTTAATTCATGTATTTGTCAAGCATATCGAGCACTACATCAAAAATCCAATCTCACATACACACCACTGGCATTACAAACATTGTTTTTAACTGGATTAAACCTAGCATATTGCTATTGGATAGATAAAGATGCCGTTGGGCTACAAGCCACGGAAGAAATCAAGTGCTGTTCGAGGTTGCTGTACTGTTTAGCTCAACGGTGGCCCCATGCCCAAAAGTATTGTGATGTATTTGAGGAGTTGCAACACAATGTGTTTAGTGACGGGTATGCAAGACAGAGTCCGAAATTGAGTAAAGCTTTTGAGACTATTACTTCAGATGATTGGGCTTTCCATTAAAAAAAAAAAAAAACTGCATAAAATAATTTTTAATTAACACCCCGGTTATCAACGGGAGTGGATCATCAATACGCTGGAGTTTTTGTATTATTTATTACCTGTATTATTATTGCTGTGTTGTATCAGAAATGCAATTTTAAATATTTTGATTATTCTAGTAGTGTTACCCCGCATCTTTCTGCTTCCTCTTTTTCTTTATTGTTTCCGACAATATTTATTATTATCAAAGCTAAAAACGAAAAAACAGCTTAATTACGAGCCATAAATATTTATATTATTTAGTGTTATCTACTAGAATCAAATAATTACAGCTTGATCAATGCCAAAAAAAAAAAAAAAAAAAAAAAAAAAAAACCGGCCCTCTGGCAGCTAAACAAAAAAAAAAAAAAGGTGGGCGAGTGGCCATCTTCGATTTAGGCTTCTCCTGCCCCTTTGCAACAACTCCACCGAAAGCCATCATGTCGATGGGCTAGAGACTTTTGGTTAAAGTTTAAAATTCAAATAAGGTAGGAGGAGGATATGTTTTTATTTGGTTGGTTGTTTTACCAAGAGGTTTTAACGTATAAAATAGTATGAATCTCTTGGTTCAATTTCAATAGTATAATATGAAATTGTTGAATAAACAAAGTAATTTTTAGTTTATTTAGGCTTGGGTGAAAATCCGAAAAAGTAAAGAAATAAGGATCCGATGATTTTGTCAATCTCCGCATTTCAATCACTTGTGGAATTACAAATTAATACCGAAATTTTTTAAGGTAAAGGAAAAGTATTATTATAAAATGCCTAGCTACTATATATATATGTATATATAATACATAATTTCCATTTCAAACCGTTATTTTTTCTTCTTTCTTTCTTCTTACAAATCCCTTCTTTACTTTTAAATGGTTCCAAAACAAAAAGACGATTATAAATACTTGTTAGGTTTCAACTCCTATCAACAAACAGAAGCTTTACACGGAGCAGTACCAACAACAAATAGCCCTCAAAAATGTCCGTATGGATTATATGCTGAAAAGTTGAGCGGCACTGCCTTCACTGCTCCAAGAAGTGAAAATAAACAAACCTGGTTCTATAGAATTTTACCATCAGCCGCACACCATCATTTTGATTATAACCCAATAGAATCACTAAACCTTGCCAAAATTGAAGACAACAAATTGATTCCAAACCAACTGAGATGGGATCCATTTGATTTTGAAAAAGATATGACTTTTTTGCAAGGGTTGAAATACCTTGGAGGGGCAGGAGATCCAAAAGTCAAACATGGATTGGGCATTTTGATTTATAGCTGTGATACTAGTATGACCAACGAAGCAATGTATTCTGCTGATGGGGATTTTTTAATCGTACCTCAACAAGGAGCATTGGATATTCAAACAGAGCATGGGAAATTGCTAGTCAAACCGGGTGAAATTGCAGTAATCCCACGAGGTATTCGATATAGAGTTTCTGTCAATGAGCCAACTCGAGGGTATATTCTGGAAGTTTATAATGGTCATTTTGATCTACCAGAACTAGGCCCGATTGGATCCAATGGTTTGGCCAATGCTCGAGATTTTGAATGTCCGGTAGCAAGTTTTGAAGATGATGATAATGAACATTATATTTATTGTAAGTTCAATGGACAAGTATTTAAGGCTACACAAAACCATTCACCATTCAACGTTGTTGGTTGGCATGGTACATATTACCCTTACAAATACAATTTAGATAAATTCAACACCATTGGAAGCGTATCATTTGACCATCCAGATCCATCTATTTATACAGTCTTGACAGCACAGTCTGACCATGTTGGTACAGCAATTGCGGATTTTGTTATCTTCCCTCCACGATGGCTGGTACAAGAAGATACATTTCGTCCACCATGGTACCATCGAAACATTATGAGTGAATTTATGGGGCTAATTCGAGGTGATTATGACGCCAAGGAAGGTGGTGGGTTCCAGCCAGGTGGTGCAAGCCTTCATAACGTTATGGGATCTCATGGTCCTGATTACCAAACTTTTGAAAAGGCGTCAAATGCTCCTTTGGCACCTACCAAAGTCGGTGAAGGATCAATTGCGTTCATGTTTGAATCTAGTATGATGATTGGATTGAGCGCGTGGGCTGTTAATGAATGTGAAAAGGTTCAAACTTTCTATAACGAAGAAACTTGGGTTCCTTTAAAAAAACATTATGATGGGCCAAAAGTTGGCTCAGCATAATAACAATAAATAGAATAATGTAAAAAACTTTTAAGATATGATATATATAGCAAATGCATTTTGAATTTTTAGTGATAAGAAGTATTAGGGTATTTCCTGTAGTTAGTAATAATGATGATTGCTGACTCAGACACTTGGCAGACGGTAAATTTTAGCGGGCCGCCTAGCAGCGTCTAGCAGCCTAGTATGTAGCAGTGGCTCGCGCGGCTCAAAAGAAAAAAAAAAAAAAAGTAGAATAAAATAGACAAAAAAATTTTGCTATACAAATTTTTTGCACAACCGACATCCACTTTATTTACTTAGTTATATAAATATAAACAAAATGCAAGTTGAGAAAAGTACAGTTCAAGATACAGGTGTAACGTTTACTTGTAACACTTGTGGGTTGACGTTCCCCACTGCCGACCTACAACGACTTCATATGCGAACCGATTGGCATCGGTATAATCTGAAACGAAGAGTTGCACACTTGCCGCCAATTACTAGTGAATTGTTTGCAGAGAAAATGCTACAACAAGAAAAATTTCAACAATTAAATCAAGAGAAGACTGGCCGAGGATCTGGCGGGAGAACAACTGGTCTACGGCAAGCCACAAAGAAGGATAAAAAGAAGGAGGAAAAGCTTGCTAAAAAGATGGCAAAGATGAATCTACAAAGAGAAAAAAGAGAAACTCGAAAAGATCGATCACCTGAAGAAGAAAATGAGTCTGATGATGAAGATGAAGAAATTAGACGGCCAGATAGTCCAAATAGTACGGTCTCTTCCACATTTAGTTTAGGCGATCCGTTAGATCATGATGATAAAACTGATGAGTTACATGATATGGACTCAGTGACCGAAGAAGATGAAGCAGAAGATGAACAATTGGATGAAGAAGAAAGAGAGATCCGACGAAGAATGGCCAAAGCAGTCAAGATTCCGGCTAATGTTTGTCTGGTTGATGGTAAAGAATTTCCAACTGTTGACGAAAATGTTGCATATATGGAAAAGAAGTACGGTCTGTTTTTACCAGAAAAAGAATATTTGATTGATTTGGAAGGGCTGATTAATTATTTGGGTGAAAAAGTGGGGCTTGGTAATTGCTGTTTATCATGTAGTTTCCAAGGTAAAAATTTGGTTAGTGTACGACAACATATGATGAGTAAAGGCCATGTCAGAATTCCGTATGAAACTACTGAAGAGAAACTAGAATATGCAGACTTTTATGATTTCCGGCCTTCATATAAAAAGAACGTTGCTAAGGATGAAGGTGGTGATGATGAAGATTGGGAAGATGAAGATGTTGAAGAAGTTAGTGATTTCTCAGATGATGATGAGGATTATGATGGGGCATATATTGACGATTCAGGATATGAACTTGCACTACCGTCCGGGTATCGAGCTGGTCACAGATCTTTACAACGGTACTATAATCAAAATATCCGTCCAAGTACAATTACCCGAGAAGGCCAAGGTACTGTTATAGCTGTTGATACTAGACGAACTCTAAGAATGAGAGATCCAGTCGAACAAAAACAACAGAGAGAAGCATGGAAAGCTGAAAAGAGGGCTAAGAATGTTGAGTTGCGAAGAGGTAAGATGGTCAATTTCCAAAGACATTACAGAGACGAATTGTTGCAATAAACTTTTATATATATTTATCAAATTGTCTGTAAGTTTTATACATTTTTTAATTTTTTGTTTTTTTTTTTTTAACTTAATTTAAGATCTGCATGTTATTTTTTTTATATTTATTTATTTTATATGCCCCGCTTTTGTCATCCGATCATGGTTTTTTTTTTTTTTTTCTTTCCTCCTAATTCTTGACACGTTAAATTTTGAAAACAAAAAATTACGATCACCAATTATAATAAAGGAATGAACAAACTGGTCCAGAAAAGATACACACTACTGGGTGCGTATCTCTTGGTCACCACCATTGAAAATTTCGTCACAAAGTACACATTAACTTTACTCCCATACCCATTGTTTTTATCCGCACTACAGCATCTAATAATTTTTGTCTGTTGTATAATCGCATTAAAGGCAAACCTAACCAAAGCAAAAGTTTCCAATCTTTCATCAATTGATAATACAAATTTATTTTTATTGGCCCAAATTCAAGCAATAACCATTGTTTGTTCAATAGTAGCCAACAGGACCTACCAATCATATTTCGTATTATCAATTTTAAAACCTATTATTCCGCTAATCGTACTAACAATTGATTTATTTTTCTCAAAACAACACCATTCATCTAGTATCAGTATCAAAAGTGTCACTCTACTAATCCTTATTTTCATGGCATCCTGGTATAGCAAATCACAGTTTAATTATGATGACAAGGAGATACCGCTAGACATTGTTAGAGGTGGTTTTGCGTGTGCATCTATCGCGGTAAAAATTTGTTTTACCTTCAACATTCAAGTCCAACAACCTAATGCCCAGTTCACACGAATTCAACCATTGCAGTTCTTGTATAAAATGTCCATGTCAAGTGCACCATTCTTATTAGTTGTCAGTGTCATCATGGAACTATACTCAGATGAAAATTTCCATGCATTGGTTCTGTTAAACCCAACCCTGATTCTAGTACTAGTAATCAACGGGATTGTTGCAACTCTGAGCTACTTGCTGGTGATTGCATCAACAATGGAATTGGGACCATTGTATATGGGCGTCACCGCCACAATCTTAAAGCCGTTAATCGGACTATTGTTACTTGATCCATTCCCACTCAAAAATTTCAATGGTATTGTAGGATCAGTTTCAGTTTTTGGGTGCTCATTATGGTTATCCAAATTGGAACTGGTAGATGGTGCAGACTATTCAAAAAAATCCATCCCGCCAGACCCGAATTCCATTCCTCTGTAACAAATGTGTTTTTTTTATCATTATTATTTCAAACCTTCTTTTATTTATTTATTTTATTTTATTTTAAAAATTGTTGTCTTGGAATCACCACAATATCATAACATCTGATGTTTTTTTTGTTTTTGTTTTTGTAGGAAAACCTCCAAAGTGAAGACAGAATGCCCTTTTTGGACCTAAAAATAAACAATAAAACCGTTGTGTCGTATCAACTGTATATATATAATAAAACGCATGATCATCGGCATTTTAATCGATCTCTCGTATGTATGTGTTGACCAATCCTGCACAAGAAAATCGCCGGTTTATACAGTCTTAAGCATACTTAAAAAAAAATATATATTTACAGTTCAAAATTTTTTTTTTTTTTTTCATGCATAAAAAAAAAAAAAAACGGTGCTCTAATGGATAAATTTCTCCTCTTTGTAAAACAACCCCTTTTTCATTCAATCCAAGCCTTGTTTTTCTTTTGTCCTTTTTTTTTTTTTTTGTATCCGTTTTTCTTCTTTCTAATTATATAACACTCACAGAACAAGAAAGACAAAAAAAAAACGGATGCTTATTAAATTCCAATCTTATCTTTTTTTTATTTAGTAAATTTTTTTTTCTTTTCGACACAAACTTTTTTTCAAAAATTAATAAATAAACGTACCAAAAAATGGGATTATTTGATAAAATTCAAACTCGTATGTTTATCGATCCCGTAATCTTGGGAATTGATCGCGATGAATGGTGATAAGGGGCAATGAGATGCGATTCTTCATTTTTCGTGATTACAATCTTACAATGCTAACTAATAATAACAATAATAGAACTTGAGTATCGCCGATTAGCTAACCAATACACCAAAAGACGACCCAAAGTCGTCTCAAGTCCATCACAATCATCAACAAGCAGTTTTGGTGAGGAATCTACTACGAGCTCGAAATCAACTCGTCGTGGGTTATCACGGCGAATCTCCATGGCATTTAGTAAAAATTAGTATACCACAACTACTACCACCACTACTACATTGGAGTTTCTTTGTCTCTACTACTGAATTTTTTTTGTTTTTTTGTTTATGTTTATAAGTTATTTTGTGTATTTTTATTAATGCATATATGCCTGGGAAAAAATTATTATTATTATTATCATCGTTTTTTCTCAGAGCTTTCACCAAACCTTTTCAACCCAAACGGTCCTCTAGACTTTCGTTGTTGCGTGATTTGACTATTGTTAGAAGCAGACGGTTGAACCAATGAGCTCTGGCGGTTTCCTTGTCGATTAGATGATCGTGTACCGATCATCCCTCGCCGGTCATTATTACTATTACTATTATGTCCATCATGATTTCCTATTTGCAATTTCAAGTCAGTTAATGACCGCGAAAACTCCATGTTTCTAGCATCTTGATGTTTCCGCTGAACTTGTCGAAATTTATCCAGCAATTCATTCCATCGTACATCATCTCGTTGTGTAATGAATTTCCCTCCTCCTCCTCCACCGCTGTTACTACTATTAGTACCGCTACCACTACTAGATGCATTAGATGCCGCAATATTGGTAGAGGATGATGATGATGATGGTTTTCTGACCCCCGGCGATGGTAAAAACCCAATTGGCGATACACTATTCAATCGGTTTTTCAAAATATTAAATGCAGTAGATTGAGGTAAAATCATTAAAATCCCATACAAACATTTGTACAGGTATGGATATTTTTCAGGTTCCAGCAATTGTAGTCGTAAATGTGTGAAAACCGGTGATTCCAACAATTGTACCAACTTATCAACTTGTACTAATAGCGGAACTGTAATCTCAAATTCGCACAAAATTTGCAATACCATAAATGCATGTTCATATGCTTGAGCTAATAAACATAATGATAGCGCAGCAGCTGAATTATGACACCATGATTTGAATAACGATACAAAAAACACTGCCCCTTCTTTGGTATCTATACTCCTCAATCTCATTCTCATTTCTGCAAATTCTGGAGCTGTTATTAAATTATTATTCAAATTTTGAACCATCGTACTAGCAAATTCAACATCATCATTATCATCTCCATTATTAACCCCACTACTACCTTTTTCTAAAATTTCTGCCATGGTTCTATAAATACGTTCTGGATTCAGACTAGTACACAATTGCCGAATAATCAAATTGCCTCTAGTTTCTAATAACCGTCGATCGGTACTGAATAAATTCAATAAATTCACCATAAATGCTGTAAAATATTCATCGTTTGAATTGAAACTTATCTGAGCTAATAATTGTAAATCTTTAGTAATAACCTGTTCACTGGGGTCACTTAATGTTTTTAATAACGCCGGGAATGTACCATCGTTTATTGCTAATATTCTCCTTGGTACCTTTCGATGTAACATAATCAGCCAGTCCAAGGCTGCTACTCTTGTTTGTTCTTTCTCATTCAAAAAATGTAATGTCAAAGCATTTACTGTACTACTGTAGTCGATTTTATCGCTATTTTCACCATTTTCATCTTGATAACTTTCTGGTAAAGTCGTAATTAAATCCAACATTTTTGTATTAACTCGTTCTGCAGCATGCCTTAATTCTTTGCCATCACACGCCATTGTTGGTAATAATACAGATAAAAATCTTGGAGTATATGTTAATATACTTAACGAGCTCACTTCAATGAAATTTTCAATCCAATTTAATACCACGATTTGAATCTCTTCCTCCTCTGATGAATCCAAATGTGAAATTAAAATCTCAATAATTTTTTCAAAATTTATATAAACGTCTTGTCCTGGTATATACAACCCATTATCCTCTTCTTCATTTCCATTTCCATTTTCATTTTGATTTTCATTTTGATTTTCAATTCCATTTTGATTTTCATTTCCATTTCCATTTCCATTTTTATTATCATTAGTGGTATCAACCGCTTCATTTTCTTCCCCTTGTCCATCGCTAGTATTATTATTATTATTATTATTATTCTCTTTTGTTTCAATATTCGAGCTGTCACTCCAAGTTTCGGTTTCCCTTTTTGATTCGTTCAATAGCTTAGCTTGTTTTTTAATGTCAGTAATTCTTCGAATTTCCTGTAAAAACCCATCTAAACAAGCATGTGTTGCAGTACGAACATCTTTACTTGGATCACTCAAAAATGAAACCAACCCTCCTAAAAATGCTGGTAAATAGCTAACTAGTTCCAGATCAGGAATTGAATCCAATAATGTAATCCAACTGACTAAAAACATTCTTGCATATGGATTGATTGCATATATCCTTTCCATTAATAATGGTATGAATTTTGGTAGACTAAACGTTGTTTCGTTCTGTGCTGGTTCATTAGCATACACAGGTTTTGATGGGTCTGCATCATCTTCAACAACTGCTGGCGGTATCTTTGGTTGTTTATTGATCACTGACACATAAGTAGTGGCCTTTTCTGAAACAATGTCTTTAATTAATCGGTCCAACAAATCAGCCCCATTTTTAACTGAAGGTTCACTATCTGTAGCCAATTTCGCCAGTGCATCAAAGATTTCATTGAAATAAAGTAGAATCTCTCCCTTTGAAACTTTGGCAATATTATACATTGATTCACAAGCATAATATCTAACCCGAGCATCTTGATCCCCAAAACACGCCAAAACCGGATGAATTATATCTTCTAAATAAGCTGCTACTTCATTCTGTCCCAGCGCAATTGCTGCTGCTGCCAACCCAATTAACCCGCCATTCCTAGCATTCGGATGGTGCACGGCGTATGCGAAATCTCTACATAATTGATCAATAATCAGCTTGATTTTATCATGATTTTTTTCGGTCAAACAATCACGAATACACGCCTCCAGTTCCAACGCGGCGACTTTGCGTTTGTCATAAAGACGATCGCTCAAGCCTCGCTGAACATCTTTATCCATTATTAGTATAAATCAGTTCGAAGCACTAGTTGTTTTTATTTCACTGTTGTATTTGTATGTCTTTTATTGTGATGTCGATGTCAAAAAAATATGATGAGGCGGAGAAAGAATCCGCAACAAAACGAAAAATCAAAAAAAAAAAAAAAAAAAAAAAAAGATAGGGGTTGGGATATTAGACCTTATCCTATTTAATTATTACAAGCTGATTATCAAATATTTATGTGCCTTTTGATCTATATTATGCATTCATTTTATTACTGTTATTAATATCTTACAATTATTGAACGTTACAGTTTTCTAAATCTTCCGGTAATGAATTTGGCATGCCATCTGGACCCAAATCCAACCCTGGAATTGCACCATTAGCTAAACTTCCTACCAATTCACTTGGTGGGGATCCAGTCTTTTGCATCTCTTCCATTCTGGATGAAATATACTTTCGACATTCCTCATCATCATCTGAATAAGCAGATGATTCGAATTTATCACACATTTCGTTGACCAATTGTTGTTGTTTTTTATACCGGTCCAAATCCTCCTGTTTACACCCTGATTCATTCTTCTCTAACCAAGGCTGGAATTTCTCTTGCATTTCTTTAATTGGTTCATATAAAATTTCTTTGCTTGATAGTTCTTTGAGCATTTCTGCTAATAAATTGTTCATATCCATACCTGCTCCTAGTCCACCGCCACCACTTTCGCCACCCAATCCTGACGAACCTTCAAATTCTTTCATCATTTTAGCCAAAAAGTCATCATCTGCCGAATTAGCTTTAGTATTCATTTCACTATTTGATTCTTTTAATCTATCCATTGTCTGCGAGATTGTGTCTTGGAACCCACCTTTTGGTTTGGCAGTTTCTGTTGGTTTACTAGTAGTGGATGGACCTGTAGCTGTAGCATTTGACATACCCGTCATTAATGCTTCAAATTCTTGCCGAGCTTCTGGAGAATCATTCATTTCATTCATCAAAAAATCGACTCCTAGCTGCAACTTTTGGGCGAATTCCTCATCCAGTTCAGGCATTGAAACCTCAGGGTCGTCGTCATTACTTTTTGTTTCTTCGTTGGTGGCTTTAGTCGAAGTACTTTCTACTTTTTTATTACTGCTATCGGTCGTTGTTGATGCTAATGTTGGCTGTGTGTTTAATGATTGTGTAGTATCATTGTCTGTGCTTCCGGTTTCTGGTGCGCTTATGGCAGCACCCGGTGGTTTACTTAAAACTTCATCTGCAAAGTCGTCTAATAAATCATCCAAATCATCAAAGTCGTCTTCTTCGTGTTTACTCATCCTGCCAATATCAAATATATATATATAGGTAAGTTATCGAGTTGATCAAATATATATAACTGAGGGGTTACTAAAATATTATGAGGAGTTTCTGAAATTTTTCGACTAACGCGGTATACTTCAGTGTAACCAAACAATAAGCTTGAGCATGATTGGGTTTTATTAGCATATGAAAGAGCATATACCGCAAAACTTCCGGGTAATTCAAATTAAAGTTTGAACTTTTACCGATAATTAGATTTAATCTTTTGGGAAAAATCACCGATGCTCCGACTTTATGTGCGCGGCTGAAAATTCTATTGTAATGCTTATTACACGCTTTGATTAATAAACAGGGTAACTTTTATTAACGTCAATTTTTTTTTTTTTTTTTTTTTTTCCCCCCCTTTTTTTTTTTTTTTTTTTTTTTTTTTTTTTCCCACCTCTTTATTTTTTATTTTTTAGTTTTTTTTTTCCGATCACCATAATTCTAGAACCACACGACATTTCTCGGCCATTAATTTTTATTTATTAATCATCGCATATTATACTAACATAAAATGAGCACTCTTTGCATGAACCGTTTGAACGAAGAACGGAAACAATGGAGGAAAGATCACCCATTTGGATTTTTCGCCAAACCAAGAAAACTGAAAGATGGTGCATTAGATTTAATGAACTGGGATGTTGGGATTCCCGGTAAGAAAGGAACTTTATGGGAAGGTGGTATTTATACTATTACAATGTGTTTTTCTCCAGAATATCCAACCAAACCACCAAAATGCAAATTTGTTCCTGGGTTTTATCATCCAAATGTTTACCCTTCTGGAACTATCTGTTTATCGATTTTAAATGAAGATGAAGATTGGAGACCTGGTTTGACCATGAAACAACTGGTATTGGGAATTCAAGACTTGTTGGATAACCCAAACTTGAAAAGTCCAGCTCAAGCCGATGCATATCATGCCTATCAAAAGGATCGTGAAGCGTATAACAGGAAGGTTAAAGAGCAAGCCAAGCAGTACACAAATTAGAAAAGCTGATTCATTCCTACTTTTTTTTCCAGATGGGTTTACCCGTTGAATTTTGTTGTTTTTCTTGGACAGTATTAGTGACGTGTGCCGAGTAATAAAAAGTTGGTACTTTTATATAATTTATATCTTTGATTGTTGTTTCTTTTTGAATTAATAGATTGGTTGTGGATAGAAGAAATATAGATATACAAATTGCTGCATTTTTTCACGTCACCTATACTTGTAATCCTCTTCCTCATCTCGATTTTCATCAGCCGCACGCTATGCGTCCTATTTATCAACACGCGCGTGTCTTGTTTAAAAGACATGGAATTTATTTCATTGCATTTCCTTAAGTTGAATAAGATAAAAAAATAAAAAAGAAGAACGGCTGATTAGTTATACTAATTAAAATAATAATAAAAGCCTGGTAAAAAGTCGCTAGTTCAAATGTCCGCACCAAACTTGCGAATGTTTCACGAACTTTTATGAACTTTTATGAACTTTTATGAACTTTTACGAACTTTTACGAACCTTTTTACGAATCTTTTTACGAACCTTTTTTTTTTCTCTTTTTTTTTTTTTTTAAAAATAAAATACATATTTTAAATGCATGTAAGTAAAGGAAATAAGAATACTCATGGACAAGTAAATGGATTTCTTGATTGAATCAATAGGATGTCGATTGATCAGCATGCAGTTAGTCTACTTTGGAAAAGAAAAAAAAACTATAAATATATATATGTACACCTTTAAATAACAAGAGATAAGCATCAGATATGATAAATGTATCCTTGCTAAGTAATGATTAGTTCATCATCATTTAAGTGTTCATTTACTGTTATAACTAACTAATGTATATTTTAATCAATATTTGTAAAATAGGGATTATTTTTTAAATCAACTTTCAATAATATTATAATAGCAGATGCTATATAAAAATAATAATGTGAAATTCTATTTCAAAATAAATATATAAGTTTATACAATGAAACTA
Organism: Blastobotrys arbuscula; assembly: GCA_030564365.1. Classification (NCBI taxonomy): domain Eukaryota; kingdom Fungi; phylum Ascomycota; class Dipodascomycetes; order Dipodascales; family Trichomonascaceae; genus Blastobotrys; species Blastobotrys arbuscula. Next base: position 38,600 of record JAJLUN010000038.1, on the reverse strand, counting down.
TTATTGTTATTATTTATGGAAAATGCTATTTCAGATTCTACTAAAGGTAAACAATAATTAGATGATATTAATACAAAATTTGGTAGAAATTCAACTGAAGAATTAAGTGCATTCTTTCAACAATCTGGAAATAACTATGGTAAAGCTTTTAATCCTAATGTAAAAAAGTTTTATTATCAATCAGATGCAAGATATGATTCTAAAGATAAAGATGGAACTGCAAGAGTGAATACAGTATTAAAATTATATTAATAATTGGTTTAAAAGGTAGGTACTAACGAACAAAAAGCTTACAAAGATAAATTTGGTAATTTTAACGAAATTGATAGTGATTTTAATTATTCAGATGAAATTAAAGATAAAGGTTTAAACAAGGAATTATCTTCATTTGCAAATGATGTGAAAGTAAATGGTAAAAAATCAAGACATTTAGATAATTCTATAGTTGAAAAAAATGACAGACATATACATACCCATTATAGAAAAATTGAAGGCAATTAAAAATAAATGTTAACATCAAATTCTGTTATATCATTTATATCATTTATATCATTTATATCAATAATTTTAGTTGATACATTATTATAAAATGAAGATATAACACTGTTTTTATAATATTTTCTAGTATTGATTATATCTCCACTCTTTTTACATATTTCATATAATTCATAACATTCAAATTCATACAGATTCATATGTCAGTACTTTACAAAACATTCATTTATTCTATATTTGCATAAATCTCTTTTACAATCAAAAGAGTCTGGTCCAAATGTAAAAGGATTTTTAAAACTTCATCAATAAAATATTCTTCAGAAATAAGTGATAATATAACTAATCTATTAAAATTAGCTTTAATATTAGAAATATAATAATAAATTGTATACAAACTATTACTATTACATTTTTCTATATTAGGTTCTATATGGCTAAATATATCATTATCTTTATCAATTAGTAACCTAGAACAAAAATAATATTCAAAATCATTTATATTGTAATCTGATTCTTCCTCAAATTTATTATCTTTATCAACACCTATAATAAGACTACTTATTTCAACAAATATATTACAGCTCCAAATATTTTCAATATTAACTTATCCTTTGGAATTTAAAAATCGTAATACTTTTTATTTTGTTTTCACTTATATTTTAATTCATAGACCCGCAGCTGAAAAATATATAACTACTCCTTATTACGAATATCTTGAATCTGCAAACAAATCTTTAAATAAAGATGCTGCTGAAAAAGTTTTAAAATTAGCTCAACAAAAAGGATACTTCATCTCTTTCTATACTGATGGATTAATAGCCTACACAGATCAAACTTATAATCCAGATTTTGACTATTCTATATATCTCTTTTAAATATTACAAAAATAATAATAAACAAGTTTCATTTTTTTAAATAAATAAAAAAATAAAATAAAACTACAACACCTGCTTTTCGCACGTAGTCTCCCACCGTAGTACTGAATCAGGCTTTTGAGTCTTCATACTCATGAGAGAAAAACTATATTCATCAAATATACTCTAATAATACCAGTATGTGTTCTATCTGCATTACTAGTGTTAATAGAAATAGTTTTAAGTACATCCTCATCACTAACAGCTTTAGATGAAATATTATTAGAATTATAATCAACTTCACCATTTTTAAAACTCAACATATCATCATATGCTGATTTCAATTTTGCTTTAATTATATTAGATGGTTTATTATATTTGCTAAGAAAATCATTCAATTTTTTTTTTTCCTTTTTGTCGTACGTAATTCATGTATTTTTCCTGCCATTTTAATACTTTTTTCTAATTTAGGAGTATTACAAAATAGTAAAAGTCTGTGAATGCTTACACGTAAAAATAATATTGTTTATTATATTAACATCGACAATGCTTATAGTATGAAGTCGCGAATATTGTAAGTAACCTACAACACGCTATTAGGTTTAATGCGAACCTACAACAAAAGCAATTAGGGATATTACAAAGTGTTAAGAAAAGTGTTACAAATTTTTTATTTATTTATTTTATCTCTTTATTATTATTTACATAATACATATACTAAAAAACATCTCTTTATTATAAAACGCCATGATAATTGGAAGCACGCTCAATTGCAATGTTGATACTTTCTAGCACATTCGTGTTACACTAAAAGATATGTTCAATTTTGATATACATGGATTGCTTGAACGCTTGAACTGCTGAATTTTCATATATATAAGTCAATAGCTTTTTGTGCTACAAGTAAATTTAATCTGTAAGGCGATTTTATGCTTATAATAATTGGTCTCCAAACCATTAACACGTGCATGTGCAGGTGCATTGGCGCTGGTGCGCATAATATATATATGATATACTGATGTAGGACGTGCTAGCTCAAAAACCGAAATTTTCAATTCAATATCATATTAATCTAAAATTGCTCTAGTACATATATTCGGGTGTCTTGAGTTCGGAAACGAGCTTGAATAAAATCAGGGGAAACATATACGTACGGTATTTTTTCATAAATGTTTACAATTGCTATCTAAGCTTTTGTTGTGAAATGAGCCATAGAGGCAAACTTTAAATCAGTTGAAGCAGCAAACTGCCAATCAATACGACTGCTTGCGTGCTTAATAAAAAACGCGTAAAAAATTCCGGATATTCAATTCACAAACATAGTCTACTTATATAATTTCATGATATGCATCCTTGTACCTTAGCACACGTGAGATGTCAGTTTAGTTAGTTAGAATCAGATGGACATAAAGGTAAACGCGCAAGTTGATTTCAATAGTAATTATCCAATGATACCGTCTAGGTAAGTTATTTTTACTTGCTTTTATTATTAACAATGGCCAGAATTAGAAACATGTCCACATGTTTGACATTCAATCACATTAAATAATATTAGTTATTGTTACACAATCAGCCCCAACCAGCTCTTTTTGACAGATTGCTTTATTCAACGCATGAAGTCAACAACCAAAAATTGAACACGCCCGTCCCCTTTATTTTAACTTTATGTCAGCAATTTTATTCGCTCTTGAACACAATCCTCTTTGCCAAAATAGTCCCTATTCCAAATTATAAAGAACCTTCAACAGCTTATAATTCATTAAAGGAAAAAAGCTATGTTGGCTGCCACTCTATATAGGTAACGAAACCGTTGGTTGCTAAGAGTAACAACAGTAATTAACTGGTATGGCCGCTAGAACAGCTGAACCCAAAAGCTTCTCAGGATTCCATTAACAGAATCCTAAACCCCAGTGCGTTGAGTTAGTTGAAAGCAGCCGCGCGTCGGTAGGCTCATATGCAAAATAACAAAGCTACGCGTATGACTTAAAAAAAAAAAAAGAAAAAGCTTTTAACCTTACTCATCTCCCAACATTCCAGAAATTTTTTATAGCCAAATAGGTAAGTTTTCCACTGTTTCCGTTATTCGTTCAAGCGGTTATAAGTTCCTAAATCGTTGGGAACAAAATCAATTAAAAAAAAAAAATTAATTAACACGCGCGCGTGAAGCTTAAATATTTAATATTAAATTTATTTAAAGGTTAAAATTTTTTTCTTTTAATATACTAAAATTGGTAAGCGTGGCCAGCGCAAAAGAAAAAAAAAAAAAATTTAATTAATTAACGGTTTGGCGGCTGATCTTCACGCCCCGGACTCCCGCCGCCAATTAATGCACGTCTCACCGTAACACAAAAAAAAAAAAAAAAAAAAAAAAAACTTTTTATATATATATATATTATATAAGATAGTTCTTTTAAAAAAAAAAAAAAGATTTTTTTCTACTTCCTTTTCCGTCTTTTTGCAAAATAAATAGCCGAACTCTTTTATCAGAAGACTCTAAATATTTGTTTTCTAAAAAAAAAAACGTTTTATGAAAAGATAAATAATCGTTTGTTTTCGGAAGTTGACGAAATATATATAGCCGCTGCGGACTGTCTTTCAAATCACTAGACATTTTTTAATCTAATACTTGGTTTCTTAGGATACATTTACACTGCTACAGCAACTCAGTTAAACCGTCCGCAACATATATCACTCAAAGCCTACAGAGTCTTATCTTTTAAATCAAAACTCTCTAGATCACACAGTAATGAATAAGGAAGAACTAAGTCCTGATAGATTGGCAGAGATCGCCAATAGTTTGAAGACACGCCTCTCATACGCCGCAGTCAAGCTTCAAAATGGTTGGACTGATAGAACACTTGATCAAATCGAATGTGTTATTAATTATAAACCAAAATCTCAACAATCTACCCAATCAACATTATCAAAGGTACACAAGAGCCCTTCGTCCAGCAGTTCACATTTAAGCCATCATCATAATAGCTTTTACGGACACAATCATGGCCATACTGGGTCCATTTCTCCGAAGAAAGATAAGAGGAAGAAAAAGTTAATTAATGTGACGACAGCTATGCAGCGTCATGCTAATGTTTTGAACGATTCTAATACCGGCACGCCCAACGACCAAACTAGTGAACAGGCCGCTATTGAATCTTTAATGTTTTTATCCAGTCCGCGGTAACATATCCTTTTTTCTTCTTCTTAATGCTTCTAGAATCCGACATCTACTAATCTTTTTTTTTAATTTATTCTATCTTAATTTGTACATTACTATCATACTTTTACACAACTAGCTTTTATTAACCAAATCATCATCTGAAATACCCAATATATAGAGAATATAGTCTAATGATGGAACATTGATTTTCCCAGGAGCCTTTTCTTGTACTATAGGTTTAGCATTAAATGCTACACCAAATCCTGCAACTCCCATCATTTCTAAATCGTTAGACCCATCACCAACAGCCATAGTTTGTTCCAATCGAATACCTTCTTTGGCGGCAATTTCTTGTAATAATTCTGCCTTAGCGGTACTGTTAATAATTCTACCAAAAGTCTTACCAGTTAATTTGTTATCTTCGGATTCCAAATTATTGGCATAAGCATAGTCTAATTCTAATTCTGCTTGGACGTATTTAGCTAATGGGATAAACCCACCTGACAAAACTGCAAGCTTATATCCTCTAGCCTTTAGTTCTTTACAAAGTTTTTTCCCACCGGGAGTGAATGTAATTTTTGATTTTAACAGTTCAAAAACATTATCATTAATTCCTTTTAAAAGCTCAACTCGTTGTTTTAAAGATTCAGTGAAATCGATTTCACCTCTCATGGCAGATTCAGTGATTTTTGCAACCAGAGGTTCAATGTTCCCATAACTTGCGATCATATCGATAACTTCTTGTTCAATTAAAGTTGAATCCATATCAAATACTACCAGCTTTTTATTAGTTCTTTCTGGTGTATCTTTTTGAATAACAATATCAACATTTTCAAATTTTATTCGTGATGTTTGTCTCAAAGAGTCATAATTTTCTGTCTCCAATTGGTATTCAATAACCCTACCAGTGCTTAAAGTTTTGGATGTTTTGACGATACCATATTCTTCGAGAAATGACTCAATTTCAATAAATAGAGATTGGTTTTGAGGTTGAACGCTAATAACTGTACAGATACACCTCATTTTCCTTGGAAATTATCCGACTTTTTTTTTATGTGTAAAAAAAAACCTACACTTGAAATTCGTCGTTTACTTTTCGTATATTGTAAATAATTTGAGAGCTAGCTATATAGTAGTGTCAACTTATAAGTAGCCTGTGGTATCAGTGCATAATATTTCCCGTTTTGACTTAAGCTTAGAATGCCGTTAGGGACCCTCCCAACCAGCAAAGTTTTTTTTTTTTTTTTTTTTTTTTTTTTTTTCTCAAGCATAAGACATTATTTTATTTTCAATATAACTTTTTTCAAATAATTTCAAAAAAAAATTAAACCTTTATTTATTAGTACTGGGATTAAATATGGACGACGATTCGGCGGCTCAGATTCGACCATGGATTGAACAATCTCTGGCACCAATTATTGATGCAGATGTGGCTCCATTGGCCGAATATGTTTTGGCGCTATTGAAAAATGATACACCGAGAGATCAATTATATTACATGGTTTTGGATCAATTAAAAGAATTCTTACAAGATAATACGGCTCCGTTTGTTGATAGCTTGTTTCAAACGTGGGAAAACATATCCGGTAATAAGAAAAGTGCTAATCGTGCGAATGGGCAAGATGAGTTGAGAAATAATTTCAGAGTTGATCGAGAGTATGATCCTATGGAAAATCAACAGCAACAATATAGTCGTCCGCAATCACAAGTTCAATCAAATCAAGTGGGCCATAGTAGCAATAGTAACGAAGCTGGGTTTTGGTCCAATGGGGTGTTTGTACCTTATCCAACAAATATGCCAATGCCAACAAATCAGGGATTTTTCCCAATGTTTCCTTTTAATAGTAACAATATGCATCAGTTACAAAATAGTCAAAATATCAATCGCCGCAGCGGTGGTAGACTTAAAGGAGCTAGTAACAAGAAACGAAATAAGCGAGATCGGTCTGATTTATCATCAAATAGAAAAGAACCTGACGAATTGAACCGATTCTTAATTGTTGAAAGATTACCAATGGACAAATTTAATGAGAACGATTTAAATAGTTATTTCTCCAAATTTGGTAATATCAAATCAGTGGAATTACATGAAAGGGATAAGGTCGCGGAATTGGAATTTGAGTCTAATAAATCTGCAAAGGCAGCTTATGATAGTCCCGAAGCGATCTTTGATAATAGATTTGTTAAAGTATTTTGGAAAGTTCGACCAATTAATGAAAAAACCGGCGAACCTGAAGTCGATATGGAAGCGCTAAGACAATTGCAAGAACAGCGACAGAAAGAGTTTGAAATCAAGCGAGCAGAAAGGTTGAAACAAGAAGAGCAAAAGAAGCAAATGTTGGAGCACAAGGCTAAATTGTTACAAAAACGAAAAGAACAACAAGAGCTGTCATTGAAAATCGCCGAACAAGAGGGGAGAGTTGATCAAGATGTAATAGAAAAGAGGAGTAGTAATGAGCATTTAAAACAACAATTAGAAGCACTAAAACAAGAAGCTGAAAATTTAGGTATTAACACTGCTGCAAATCCAGCTCCTTCGCTTAGAGGAAGAGGAGGCTATCGTGGTGACGTTAGGGGACGCGGAGGGTTTCATCCTTATAGAGGTAGCATAAGAGGTGGAAGAGGTAGTTCAGTGTCTGCTGGTCCGAGTATGCACAAACTTGATCTAAGACCTACTTCTGTTCTGGTTGAACAAATTACAAGTGATAAAGAAGAAGCAATGAAGAGCCATTTATTATCTGTTAAGGATGTCGAAAATGTTTCACAAGGTGACAAGGAAAATAGTGTTTTGGTTAAATTCAAGAATAGACACAGTGCGGAAGCATTCTACTTTTCTCAAAACGAAATTGATGGTATTGGCGAGATTACAAAAAGTTGGAGAAGAAGCAAACAGGAAACTATTGGCCAAACAGGTAATACTAGTAGCGATGGCGATATTAGCAGTAATAATAATGTAGACGATGAAGCCGAAGCGAATAATCAATCAATGGAAACTGATAGTTAAATGAATGTATGTTTTAGTAGTGTAATTTATTATTTTTTATGATTTAGCATCGGCCGCCGCAGCTCATGCGGCGTACGGTTTGTACCTATTAGTAAACTTGTATACAGATATGTAGTGGATATCACCTTTTGCATAACTATCATGTACCATATTTTGATTGGTATTATTATAGCGCTGTTCTCCTATGGTCATTGCATATCAAAACTAAGAGACTGCTTGGACTGTATCTTACATAAAAATTTTCAAACAAATGATCACCAACTTCAAAACTTTGCTTGGAATAACCCTTTCAGCTCATGCAATTTTAAAAGAGGCTTTTTTGCTTAGAGCTATGATACCATAGAGATTTGGTAATTCTCTATTTTCTGTTATAGTTGCTTGAACGTTTACCTGTTGGAAGCCGAGCGAACGTCGGCTGCTCAACAATAATTCTCCGCACTAGCGGGAGCTCGTATATAAAAAAAGGAAAATTTTTCATAAGATTTTCTCCTTCTTCTCTTTAACTATTTTAGTTCAAACTATAGAGGTAATAACTATATTTAACGCTTCTAATACTACCTGAAGTCGTTGTTAACGTATATTTTTGGTACGACCGCGTTCCAATGGATACCAATTTCTCCCATGAATGTCTCAGTAAATATTTTGGGTCAAACTCCCAACACAGAAAATTCAACACCAATTTTATTTTATTTTTTATAACTAATTCTTAACATTTGAAATTGTTACATTCATTTCAAACAAATTATAATGGGACGAAGACGATTCGAAAGATATGATGACGACAGAGATAGCACCGTTAGAACTCACAAGAGATATAAATCACGATCGCGATCTCCAGTTGATTCCAACGCCCGTTCAATAAGAGAGCGTAGCCCGGAGCCTTCTGGCCATAATAAAACTGCTAACAGTACTAGCACTTTTGATAATAACACTACTACTACTACTACTACTACTACTACTACTGTTCAAGTTGCGAAACCAAAAATTAATGCTGCTGCGATCGCAGCTGCAGCAGCTGCTAAAATTAATGCAAAGCTTACTAACACTAACACAAAAACTGAAAATGAACCATTAATCAAAATAGGTAACTCTTCTACTAATACAGAAGATAGTAAAGATACTAATCTTAGCAATGAACTGGTTGTTCATAAGATTGAAATTAACGATTTACGAAACAAATATTTATTAACTAAAGAATCGTTTCGAAACGAAATATATGAAAAATATCATGTTAAAGTGGAAACAAGAGGGAAATATTATCCTGATAAAACGAGAGCTACTGAGGCTATGCCACCTTTATATTTACACTTCGAAGCCTATGATCATAAAAATTTAGACCTTGCAATTACAAAAGTCAACGAAATCGTTAATCAACAAATGGAAAGCTTAGTAGACGAACGTCGATTTAGAAGAGAAGAGTATAAAAACATGATTGTAGATTCAACGATACCAATCCCTATTGGAGTAGTTAGTGCGCATACTCCTCAGTTGGTTAAGAATTTATTAGTTGGTCCAGGAGGTGAGAACATTAAACATATCTATAGTGAAACTGGATGTAGAGTTATGGTCAAAGGTAAAGGAAGTGGATATATTGACCGAACAAGCCAACGGGAAGATGAATTTCCAATGTGTATACAGATTATCGGTCAAACTCAAAAGCAAGTTGGTGTTGCTCACGAAATGACTAAAGATTTGTTGGATGTTGTAATTGAAGATTTGTCTTCTAAGAAAACCAAGCAAGCTGACGAAAATACTAAAAAAGAGACTTTTGATGAGAGATTTAATGACAAAACTAATAAGAATATAACAAACACGAATAACAAGATGAGCAGATCGCAGTCACCTATTCCATCACCACAACCACCTGCGAAAATCCCTCCACCACCTCCTCCAAAAAGTGCTACTCGATCTACCATTCCGCCTCCTCCATCTTCGCGGTCTATTCCTCCACCTCCAAGCTCTAGACCGCCGCTACCACCACCTCCTCCACCTGGCATTAAGCCACCACGACCACGGCCACCGCCGCCACCTGGTTCCAAACCGCCAACGAAAACAAATAGTTAAATAGTTTACTATGTACAGTATATCAGAATTTTAATTTGATGGTCTTTTAACATCGAGATTTTTTAATGCGCTTTGAGTTCTTGGAATACTATGCTGTAAAGTATGTTTAGTAACTTCAGATTTTGATCGTAGTTTATGACTGGTAGACTGTAAAGTATCAAGGTTTCTTGCCAAATTTTTAATACCCAATTCTTGATCGCCAAAATTTTCTTGAGCTCTCCTGAATGCCGCTTGGGCCGTTGGGCTAGCTTGTAACCTGAATTCTTTCATTTGTGTTTAAAAAGTTTTGTCATAAAGTCTATATGTCTTTCGAGGTAAGAGGTAAAAATATATTGATGGTACTTGATCTTATTTGGGAGAATTAGAGCGCAGATTAGAGTGATATGCGGGTACGGCTTTTAAATTTCCCCCTACAAGTCTCCAAAAAAAATATACAATAATATTAAAGTAATGACATTATTACAATGTAACTACAACTTTTTTTGCTGAAACACCCTTTTTTTGGATTTCAAAAGCTTCTTGAATTTTACTTAACCCATGACCAACTACCATTGCATCAGGCTTCGCCAAAAACTTTTTATTTTTCAAACCAGGTTCCAAGAACTCTGGGTATAGATAATCAGTTGCCAATTTGGAATAAACCACATTTGGTGCATAACACCATTTGAATTGATAACCTTTTGCTTTAGTTTGATCATCTTGTAGCACTGTACTAACAAATTTATTCACCTTATCTTCAGGCAATTTATCCATAATTTTCACTAAATCGGCTGCAACCAATGCTTTATCAGTAACGCAATCCATTGCGCCAACAACATACTTTCCTTGCAAAAATGCTACTGCTTTGTCAACAACTTGTGGATCTTTATAATCGATTGCCAAATCTGCACCTAACTCGTTTTGAACCACTCCAAAGTTCTTTGATGAACAGGTGGTCAACACTTGGTAACCTGAAGCCTTTAGTAGTTGAATTGCATTCATACCGACACTTGTTGCCCCACTCCAGATAATTACGACTTTATTTTCTTGGACCTTTGGGGTCAATGACGGTAACTTGAGCTCTAAAAACCCCTTTTCATATAAGCCGCTAGCTGCTGTGGCGAATCCCAATGGCAAAACAGATGCCTGTTCAAACGTCAGATCATCTGGAATTAAACATACCAAATTAGATTCGCAAAGCACATATTCTTGAAACGCCTTCTCAGACATTTTAACTTCTGATACTTCAGGTGAATAGGCGACAACTCTGTCACCGACTTTATACCTGGTAACCTCTGTCCCAACTTGAACAATTTCCCCGGCGTAATCTTCTCCCAAAATACCAGGATACGGCATATCAAAAACACCAAAAGTTTGAATTTTCCAATCCACTGGGTTGATTGCTAGTGCCTTATTTTTGATAACCACTTGCGTTGGTTTTGGTTCAGGCAGCGGAGCAGAAGAAACTTCCAATTGTGAAAATTTGGTTTTGATATAGGCAGCGTTGTTGAAAGAAGACATACTGACGGTTTACTTGCTAATTGGACCTGGTTATGATGCTGTACAAATATAAAACCAATTGGCGATTTAAAGGGTGGGTTATAAACACTAACTTTTTTTAAATATCTGATGTGGTAGATGAAAACTGGGATTTTCTTTCCCCGTTAATCACGCTTTTACTTTTACTTTTTTTTTTTTGTTATTGTTCAGCTACCAGAGCTAGCAACTATATAGATCGATCTTTAGATGGACGCGCGCCTACGGTGTAGTGCGTACCCAAAACGCGAGTCGTCGGCGTGACAAGACTAGCGCTTAAACACCAGGCTTTATGGGGTCACCAAATTATCACAGACAACGACAATATGAGCAACCAATAATACGAATGAATAAGTTATATTAGTAATTATAGAGTAACTATGACCTTTTTTCCAGAGACGCCATTCTTTTGAGTATCCAAAGCTTTTTGCATCGATTCTAATCCATGACCCGCAACCGTTGGTTCAGGAGCAGCAATAAATTTGCCATTGGCTAATGCAGGGCTCAAGAAGCCTTCAAAGACCTTATTAGGAACTTCGGTATCAACAATTAATTGAGAAAAGACCCATTTGACTTTAGAGCCACACATTTTTGTCAGATTGTTTTGCAATGCCATGATAATATATTTATTAGTGCTCTCATCGGGTAATTCACCCATAATTTGCAAGAAATCGTCACATACACCTTCATCACTTACACAATCAAATCCTCCAACAACTTGTTTATCCTTTAAACAATCCAAAACTTTATCCACAACCTGGTCATCATTATAATCAAATACATACTTGGCACCCAGTTTTTTGCACAGTTCAAAGTTTCGAGGAGAGCATGTGGTAACAACCTCAACCCCTGAGGCCTTTGCCAATTGAATAGAATTACAGCCAACACTAGACGAGCCACCCCAAATTATGATATACTTTCCGGTATCTTTTGGTGTTAAATTTGGCCACGGCAGATCTAAAAATCCTGGTTGATAAAATGCACATGCAGCAGTGGCATATCCCAATGGCAACACTGCAGCAGTTTCATATTTCATATCGTTTGGAATTGAGCATAACAATTTCTCTTTGGCCAATACAAAATTTTGAAATGCTTTATAAGCGTCATCATGTTCTTTTGTGACACTACCAGTATACCCTAAAACGCGATCGCCAACATGGAATCGGGTGACTTTTTCACCAACTTCTACCACCTCCCCTGCAAAATCTTCACCCATAATAGTTGGATAATTTAATGGGAAAATATCGGATTCTTGGATTTTCCAGTTGACTGGGTTGATAGCAATCGCTTTATTTTTGATCACTAGTTCATTAGGACCTGGCTTTGGATACGGTGCTTCATCAATTGTTACTGGATATTGTTTTTCAGTTTTCAACCAAGCTGCTTTGTTATTACTCATTTTATTTATTCGGGGGGTTTCAGTCAATTAATAATTATAATGAATATGCCTTCTGACATATATCAACGATGATGATGCTAATAATGAAAAAGCTAAATAAAAGTTGCGATGTGATTTTGTTGCTATATAAGTTTACTTTAAATCTTAAATATCAGTTATGTTCCGGTGATCCGATATTCCGACATGATTCCGAGATGTGAACCTGAAATCTGATTTGCATGCAGGGTTTATGTTTTGTTTTGTCTCTAGAAAAAAAAAAAAAAAAAAGGTGATAATTCGTTATGAATTACTTATAACAATACAAATAAATAAATAAATAGTCAATAGGACTTTAAAAAAGGTTACAGCCCACTTTAAAACAACATTATAACTCACTTGACAAAGTAATATTACAACTCACTTGACCGCTGTATTTTCTGTTGAATAAATCCATTTTCACCATCACTGATACCACTACTACTGCTACTACTACCACTGTTACTGCTACCACCTCTAGAATGTTGTGGGTGCCTGTGCAAACGATCATTATCTATCCCACTGTCAGTTCCTGATTCTGGTTGTGACATGCTAGTACCGCTTACCACATCATTTTGGTCATTATCGTCTTCATCATCAGAATCGTCATTACTATCATCATAACTATCAGAACAATCATCCTCGTCTCCATGACTTTTTTTGGCTTCGCCATAACCATCAGATCCTCGATCAGAATCCCAAATTGTGGCTTCTTCATAATCAGGACTTGGGTAATCAACGTCTTGAGGGATAGATAAAATACCCAATGCTAACCCTCTAACTGCATTAAGTAGTAGAACCATTTCACCGCCTTCTAAGTCACTTCTTTTAATCCTTGTTTCTTTTAATTTGCCCTCATCAATTAAATGCCGTCTCATCACACCACATAATGCACCGCTTGTTAATGGAGGAGTACACCAGTAATCGCCTCTTTTGAATGCAACATTGGTAATCGACCCTTCCATAACATCATCTTTTTGATTATACAACAATACTTCTTGTGGCCTTTTATCTGTAAATTCTGGATGTAAAGACCGATTCCTAGCTTCTGTATAATGGTCTCGTCTAGTAGTTTTGAATGCAGTGAAGGCCCCACAGATCGTGGGTTCTTTATCTAAAAATAAATGATATTGTTCAACCAATGGTGGCATTTGCGTATAAGCACTAAACATATTATTATTATCAATTGGATAAGTTTCGACTTTCATAGTTTGATCTTTAGCAACTAAAATCCGAAGTTTATAAGCGGTGCTATTAGGCAGTCCTTCAACTGCTTGATAGACTTCATTATAAAATAATTCCATCGGAACTTCCATAGGCCATTGGAAAAACTTTAATGAGTAGTTCAATCTTGCAACATGCAAATCTAATAAAAAAAAGCATTCTTTTTTGATTTTATTGTGTCCCTGTGGAGGATTGTACCGCATAGTGCTTAGAATTTGGAAACTATCTCCGGTAAGTGTACCCATTGATTTATTCAACTGTTCTGCCAACTTCATGGCCATATCACTTTGAAACGGATTGTCTTTCAAGATGGGCATAACTTAAGTCTATTTTTGGAGGTGTGTCGTTTTAGTTGCCAGAATGCAAAGTTGGTGATTGATATATGGAAAAAGTTAAAAAAAAGATATATATATTTTTTTCCAGCCCTCTCGGGGCCTATTATTCAAGCTACTGAACATTCGCTCTCTAAAAAAGAACTGATGCTAAAAACCCCTACACGCAACCAAAAGTTCTTATTAAGCACCAACGTGCTACCCAAGCGCGCACGCATACGCTAAAAATTGCACTATTTTAGCTCCCAAAATATTAGCATACAAATTTTGAGGCTTTCACAGTTATTGTTATCAATTTCTAATCATCGTCGCCTATCAGCAGCAAATCTTTCTAGTTTTTTTGTTTAGTTTTTTGAATTGATTGACAATGACGGGAACTCGTGGCGCTACGAAAAGAAGTTACGCTGAAACCGGGGGTCAAGATGACTGGGATTCTTCAGACAACACTTCCTATGAAGGAAGTGATGCTGATGAAAATGGTGAAAATGATGATAACCAAAACAACTTACCGGCAGTGCCAAAGTTGAAATTGAAGATCAATAATAGTCAACCACCTACTAGAGCTACAAAACAAGAATCTGCGTCTGCTGAAGTTAAAGCAGTTGCATTAGATCCAGTGACTATGCAATCAGATATTCAAGATGGATATAGACCAGATAGTGTGTCAAAAATGTTTGGAAAATCGGATTTTTCGTACCTTGCTTTAAAACCAGATCATTCATCAAGACCACTATGGATCAATCCAGAAGATGGCCATATTATTCTTGAATCTTTTAGTCCTTTGGCAGAACAAGCGCAAGATTTCATGATTACAATTGCAGAACCAGTTAGTAGGCCAACTCATGTTCACGAATATCGTATTACAACTTATTCCTTATATGCTGCTGTTTCTGTGGGGTTGGAGACAGAAGATATTATCAGTGTTTTGAACCGATTATCAAAAGTTCCAGTTCCAAAAAGTATCGTTACTTTTATTCAAAGCTGTACGTTGAGTTATGGTAAAGTGAAATTAGTTCTAAAACACAACAGGTATTTTGTTGAATCGTCACATGTGGAAACTTTACAAATGTTAATTAGAGATAGCGAAATTTCAAAATTAAGAATTGGTGAATCAGAAACTGTTACTACTGAAGGGTTAGTTAAACAAAAGCCAGCGATTGAAGGTGAACCATCTCAGGATGGGAATACAGAAAATAAGGATGCCGAGCAAATGTTCTCTTCAATCGTTGGCTTAGAAAATGACGACGAAGAAGAAGATTCAGTTCATTCGTTTGAAATTGCAGCAGAATCAGTCGAACAAGTTAAAAAGCGGTGCCAAGAAATTGATTATCCTGTTTTGGAAGAATATGATTTCAAAAATGATCAAAGAAATCCAGATTTGGATATCGATTTGAAGCCAAGTACACAGATTCGAGATTATCAGGAAAAGTCACTGAGTAAAATGTTCGGTAATGGTCGAGCAAGATCTGGGATTATTGTCTTGCCATGTGGGGCAGGTAAAACTTTGGTAGGTATTACTGCTGCTTGTACTGTTCGAAAATCCGTTATTGTATTATGCACATCTTCTGTGTCTGTCATGCAATGGCGAGCAGAATTTTTGAAATGGTGTACCATCCAACCAGAGAATATTGCTGTCTTTACTGCCGATAGTAAAGAACGATTTACTGGTGATGCAGGGTTAGTGGTTTCTACGTATTCAATGGTTGCTAATACCCGTAATCGATCCCATGATTCCCAGAAGGTTATGGATTTCTTGACTGGTAGAGAATGGGGGTTTATTATTTTGGATGAAGTTCACGTTGTTCCTGCAGATATGTTTAGACGAGTTGTTACCACGATTGCAGCCCATGCGAAATTAGGGCTAACCGCCACTTTGGTCCGAGAAGATGATAAAATCGATGATTTAAATTTTTTGATTGGTCCAAAATTATATGAAGCCAATTGGATGGAACTATCACAGAGAGGACACATTGCTCGGGTTCAATGTGCAGAAGTTTGGTGTCCAATGAGTGCTGAATTTTATCAAGAGTATTTAAGAGCTAGTGCAAGAAAGAGAATGTTATTATATATCATGAATCCTGGGAAATTCCAAGCATGTCAGTTTTTAATTGAATATCATGAACGAAGAGGTGATAAGATTATTGTCTTTTCGGATAATAAATACTCTTTAAGAGCGTATGCATTAAAGTTGAAAAAACCATTTATCTACGGGGAAACACCACAACAAGAACGAATGACTATTCTGAAAAATTTTCAATACAATGATCAGGTCAATACCATCTTTTTATCGAAGGTTGGTGATACGTCTATTGATCTACCGGAAGCGACTTGTTTGATTCAAATTTCATCACACTATGGTTCACGAAGACAAGAAGCACAGCGACTGGGTAGAATTTTGCGGGCCAAGCGGAGAAATGATGAGGGTTTCAATGCATTTTTCTATAGTTTGGTCAGTAAAGATACCCAGGAAATGTATTATTCAACAAAGAGACAAGCATTTTTGGTTGATCAAGGGTACGCATTCAAAGTTATTACGCATCTTCATGGTATGGAAGATATGCCAGAGTTGGGTTATAACACACAATCAGAACGACGAGAATTATTGCAAGAAGTTTTGTTACAAAATGAAGATATGGCTGGGTTGGAAGCTGGTGATGATGCTGACAATAGTGTTGGCAGAAGTGCTGCTATCGGTAAAGCAAATAGTAAGAAAAGTAAAGCTAAACGAACTGCTGGGTCATTGGCTAGTTTGGCTGGTGGTGAGGATATGGCATACATTGAGTATAATAAAAATAGGAATAAAGAGTTGAAAAAAGCAGGGCCATCAGTTATTCAAAAAATGTATACCAAAAAGAAAAAATAGTTATGATTATTTATTTATTTGTTTGCTTATTTATTTCCATAAAAAGAAAGGACTAATTGAACATTGTACCAAGGTTTCGTCTTCTTCGTATTGATTCATCCTCTGAATTGTAAATATTATTTTCATCTTCACTCATAATAGATGGGGTTGAAACCTCACTATAACTATCATCACTAGATAATTCCGGATGAACCCAGCCTCCTCTACTAGTAGTAGTACTCGAAGTCCTGCTTACAGTACTACTCCTAGATCTACCATCTGATGGAGTTAATGAGTGTGGTGAGTCTGTATTGCTAGTACTGTTTGGTGCCCCATCAGCACTATGATACAATCCTAGTTCATAATCAGAATTAATAGTTCGAATTGATTGATTGTCATTATTGTAATTAAATGGGTTTTGATCAGTTAGTTGATGATGTTGTTCCAACCGGTTTCTTAGTTGATTGAGGTTTTCTTCATCTTCAAGCCGTTGATTGTTAGTATAACCAGATGTCGTTTCGCCAGTAGTGTAAAAGTTAGTAACTGGTGGCATACGAATATCACCATGATCTTCATCATGATCTTCGTCACCACCTATTGAAAATTCATCCATACGATAATATCGTTCATTAAAATCATCACCCATCGCCCCAACTCTATTACCCCTATTCCGCAACCGTTGCTCCCTTGATTGTTCCCATTCTTGATATTTCTCTTTAATAAAATCGATAACCTCCGAAAGAGTTCTTCTTTTTTCTATAACAAACTGTTCAATCTCTTGATACTTTTCTTGGCTAAATTCCTTTACCAGTTCACGATTGGCATATAATGCACAAAGCGTACCGACCGCAAAGCCAGCTTTGATAACAAATGGTACTATAAACTTGTTAGTTTTCTTTTCTCGAAATAAATTTAACTTACTAGCCCATGGCATTTTTTGTTTTGTTTTTTTATCGGTTATTATTATTATTATTAATTTTTTTTTATGATAAAAGATTATCTATGTACTAAAAGGTTGAAGAATAAAAACAAATGGTGGATCAGCTTGTTGATTTTTGTAGAGTGATAAGGGCGGAAAGAAGTTGTCTAGTGGCTAAAAATATGATAGAGAAAAGAGGAAACTTTTACTGCAAAAATAAGCCCAGGCGCTCTAAGCCCTGCCCTGCGCCGCCGGCCGCCACCCTGGGGATCACTGACACAACTGTCTGGAGAAAGAAGACCCCCCGGTGGTCTATGGCGTAACGACCGGCAATCCAACACGTATGTGCGGCTACAATCAGCATCGCGTTTTCATTGATACAAGAGAGCATGGGCAATATCAAAAAAAAAAAAAAAAAAAAATTCATTAGTTAGCCTTTCTATTATACATATGCCTATTCTATATGCAAAGTATTAACAATCTAATCTTCAAATTTATAAGATCCACTAGCCATGGTAATACTACCACCTCGATAACTACCTTTTTTCATTTTATTCTTATTCTTTGTGAAATCTTTACCTCGAACTCGGCCCAACTTTTCATTAGCTACTTCGCCCCATGTACCTGCTGCACCTTTGTAGGCATTGTCTTTCAATTTAGAATCATCAAAGGCGATTTTGGATCGATCAATTCTACTGAAATATTTTCTACCGTTTAATTCATCTGGCATTGGAGAGTTTGTCATTGAAGCTGGAGCAGATGTGCTGGAAGAATTGTTGAAGGAGGTGTTGGAAGGGCTACTAGAAGTTGCGCTAGAAGAGGATGAAGCATTAGTTTTAGCCTTTTTGGCTGGCTTTTCATCGTCAGAAGAAGAGTCAGAAGATGAAGAGGAAGAGGAAGATGAAGAAGAAGATGATGATCTAGATCGCTTTTTGTTGTTGGTTTTGCCAATTTTTTTTTCATCAGAGGAGGAATCGGAGCCACTTGATTTACTAGAGTCAGAGGACGAGCTGCTAGAGTCGGAATCAGATGAAGATGAAGATGAGGATGAAGATTCATTATCGCTCGAATCGCTGCTGCTGGAGGAATCATCCTTCTTTTCTATCTTCTTTTCCTTTTTAGACTTGCTGTCCTTTTCAGACTTGCTGTCCTTTTCAGACTTACTGTCCTTTTTAGACTTGCTGTCCTTTTTACCCTCTTTACTGGATTCCTTCTTCGTTTTGTCCGTATCGCTATCACTATCACTATCACTATTACTGCTATCATCATCTGAATCGGAGCTTTCGCTGTCAGCTTCATCTCCACTTTCGGTGCTGTCACTATCATCCTTCTTGCCAAAATCCTTTAGAGTTTTGTCATTCTTGAACATCCAGTAGATAGCATCTAATGGCAATTCGTTTTCATTAGTGTTCTTCAAGAATTCAGCACCTTCCTTAGTTAATGCTTTGACAGTTTTTTTATAGCCTAAAGTTTCCAAGTATTTCAAAATACATGGTAATACTTGTCCCTTGACTGAAGATGGTGGTTCCATTTTTATGCGTTATTAGTGTAGTGGATGCTCGTGTCTAATGGTTGATCAGATGATAAGATGAAGAAAAAAATTAAAAAAAAAAATTTTTTCCATTTTGAGGCTGAAAGTTTCAAAAAAATTCTGAAAAATTTTTGCGAGGTGCGCAAGTTAATTTTTTTTTTTCCTAACTTTATCACGGATCGGAGTAACAAAAGTTAAAAAATATTTCCACTAAAGGTAAACCTCATCCCGCCAACTAAACATATTTAGTTAATCGATCAAAAATAATAAATAAATAAATTAATTAACAAATTAAATAAAAATACAGGGTATTGAAACTAATGCTCCTCTCGTTCATACTCGTCAATTACAAAGTTTTCATAATCTTCTAGTGATGATTGAATGTGTAACTTGAAATTAATAACTGTTGAAATCATTTTCTCGACCTCATTATTCATTTTATCTCGGGCCTCTTCAATAGCATGTTTCATTTCATCATACTCAATTTTAACTGACTGAGATCTTTGAGTCAGTTGAAATAATCCTTGCTCGGCACTAGCCTTCATATGCTTGATTTGCCGCTCCAGTTTTTCAACATCTGCATTGGAGGCACTAGCATCTGATTGAATTGTTTCATAGAGCTCAGCATAAGTCATTTTCGCAGTATTTAATTGTGCTGTTAACGTTTCTTTTAAATCCATCAATTCATTAACTGATTCTTGTTGTCGATCACACAATTCTTGAAGTTTTAAACTCTCCTCTTGTTGTTTAATAATTCTATCATGGATAGTACTTCGATAACTTTGTAATGATGGCTTGATCTCTTTTCTCAAATCTTTCTGTTTCAGCAATTCATCTGGTTTTTTACCCAGGTTTTCATCACTAACTGGGTTTTCCAATGTAATTTCATACTGTTTATCTTCAATTAGCCCTACCTGATAGAGCTTTGATGAGTATTGTTGTAATGTCTGTTCTACAGATTCCAAATTTCTTGTACAATTTGCTTCTTTTTCATTATGAACTTTGGTGGTTTCGTCTAATTTATTAGCAATCTGCTCCAAAGATTTAGTTAATTTCTCTTTTTCCAAGTTCATTCTATCGATATCTGCAGGTGTCAATCCTTGTTTGGCAATTTGATCTCGCAGATTTTTCTTCTCTGCCTCAAGATTTTTTAACTCTTCTTCACTTTGTTTCAATTGTTCATTAATCTTTTCCAAAACATTATTCCATTTGCTCTTTCTAGATTCCATTTGATCAATGTATTGCTGAAATTTCCCAACATCGCTTTTCAATGCATTACCTCGTTCTTCTAACGAAGTTAAGTGATCATGGTCTTTAGTCAAGGTTTCTAATTTTCCTCTCATTTGTTCATTTGCTTGTTCCATATCTCTAATGTTCTCTTGTACCTTTGATGTATACTGCTCAAATTCTTGGTCCATTTCCTGCTTATATTCACTGTAATCGTCTTCATTTGCTAAAAACGCTCGATAACTCTTAGTAACATACCTTGTAAAAATTTGATCCAGAATATCTTCCTCTGATTCCTCATGTATACTTTCAAAATCTTTATTATCATACCTTTCCAACGTCAGGTTCAATTCAACTAGCCAATGTAACATACCAATAAATGTCGGCCAACTGTTGGCCCCACCTACTGCCGATATCGAACTTTTGTTAATTGAATCAATATATGGATAATGTATTGCTCGTAATAAAGTATAAACTTCATGTTCAATGCTTTTCGTAAATCTATATCCTGGATCCAATTTTTTGTATAAGAATTGGAACATCATGACAAAATCTTTCTGAGTAGGTTGTCTTAATGTTTTATTTGTCAATGGGTGCTTCATTTCGATTTCGAAAGAATGCTGAGCTAAATATTCGTGAATTTCGTTCATATAATTACCCAAACTTTCCCTATCTCTTAAAGATCTAGGATCCTTAGTCCCTGACCCACTAGCATAACTGGCCCCCGTACCAAAACTGCTTTGCCTTTGGTGATGCTGCGGCTTTCTAGCACTAAGTGGTGGATGAATTCCGCTTAGACTAACATTACGCGCATTTCCCCCCACCATTGATTGGTTAGGGAGCATGCTTTTTCTAGCTGCAACAGCTATACTCTGTCTACTATCTCTAGGTGGTTGTCCTCCATGGTGTATATGGTGTCCTGGCTGTCTACCGGGGGCTGCAGCTATACTCTGTCGCGGTGCCATGGACATCCGCGACTGAGGTTGTGGTACTAATGAGGGCCGGTATGAAGGTTTGCGCAGCGCTGACGGTGGCGGCTGTATGCTCATTTTGGTTATAATCCTTCTTTTTTTTCTTTTTCTTTTTTACGTTATTATTTTGTCGTAAGGATGTCGGAGCTAATAGAGTTTGATGATAGTCTGAAAACGCGTAGAAATAAAGTACACAAAGTTGGGAAAAAATAAAATAAATAAAAAATAATCTAAAAAAAAAAAAAAATACGACCGTGTTTATCTGAATCTGAAAAGCTAAGTAGAGAATCTAATCACGTACAAACCGGAGGGGGATGTGTTAATTCAAGCCTCAGAAAGTTTTAAAGCTTGCGCACGCCAATGTTTACAAATTTAATAATTAAAATTATGAGATAGAAATTAATTGCGGTGCAACTGCGTTAATCTCAGAGGCCACGGCACGGCTGATTGACAAGTACCATAAACAAAACACGTGAATAAAGGTATCAGGATGTGGACTTGGACCGGAATTCGATTCACCAGGAGCTATTGTTCCAAAAAATAAATAAATAAAAATAAAATGTCACCAAGGTATGGAATTCCTAGTTTCCATTTGTTAGTGAGTTTTTGAGTTTACTCACCTGTGTATACTAGTTAGTTCGAGAGCCGGAAAATTATGCTTTCGTACGCACCTCATTTTAGCAGGTCAACCATGAAAATGAGGGTTTTGAGGTTTATGTATGTTAGCGAATACCGCTATTGTGGTAAAGATATCATAGCAAATGTGTTTTTGTTCGGTTTACAAGTGATCCTACCTACGCATGTTCATGAAGTTTAGGGTCACTAACTGTATACAATCATTCAAAACCAATTCAATATTTTAGATCGTGTCATCGATCGCCGGAGTTTTGATATATTATGACACACTTGTTTAATGGTTGAAGTTTAAAACATATCTTAGTTTGGGTTGTGTTGATCTCTTTATCCTTTATTAGCCACAACAGGTAGATTGTACCCCCAATGGGTGAATTCCACAAATTAATTAAAAAAAAAAAAAAATTTCACATACATGTATACGTACTTACAGCTCTATAGGTTGGAGCAATCTTGAGGAGTTAACTCCGATCGATTTCAGATCTTATGGGCCTACACCTTTTTATTTCATCAAGGGTTCTAATAGGCTTACATACCGTTGGCAATTAACAGCTAGTGAAAAAAAAAAAATTTTTAAAGTTAAAAGTCAATAAGAAAAAAACTCGGATTTCGTATATATATATATATATAAACAAATATCCTTAAAAAAAAAAAAGAATTGCAAGTTTATTTAATTACTATTAACCCAATTACTTGTACGATCAGATAAACAAAAATGGACATCAAGAAGTTCAACTTGACACGAACCAACCGGTCTATAAAATTCAGCCCAGATGAGAGATTTATTTATTCATTGAAACCAACAGTTTTCCCGTATAATCAATATAATCGAGGTTCACTAGACGATAATATGGATGCCTGTTATAAGTTTATCATTCAGTCAACAGTTATAGAGATCAAATCTGGATGCTGGTTATTAAATGAAAACCAAATAGAATTATTATCAAACAGAGTAGCCATTGGGGGTCAAATTATATCATCACCACAATTAATTGTTTATTTGTATCATCATCCAGGCTATTGGTTCGATGGAGTTGTTGTGACTGCTTGTGGTAATGAAACCTGCTGTAATCCGCGCCATTTACGTGACCAAGCAGTAGAAAGTTTGTATAGTGACGAGACGAGAGAGCAATGCCCAGGGACTATTGCACCAAGGTTCTCAGATACTTATGCGCCAACCTTGAGAGTTTGTAAGCACAAGCCTCCTTGTCATCGAACAGTATTTTATGAAAACACCGAGCCGGTAGATGGTCCATCAGTAGCACCAAAAAATTCAGTTCATTACCACCAACATAATCATAACAATTGTGGGGTTATGAATAGGAAACGAGCTCGGCTGTTTGGTACCCCATATACGTTACGGCTATGGAATTAAAAAATGTGGGACTTCATAGCTCAAAAGCTCGAGTCGATCGGAGATGAAAAATACTACAATAAATTAATTAGCACTGCCGGACCGGTGATCGGGTGGTGGTGCCCGTATTTTGTATTAATTGGAACTATTTTTCATTTTGATGCTCCACCATCCAAAAGTTATAATTGATTCAGCCGACAAAGCAAAAAGGATGAGTTTACGGTCAGGTGCATCTATCATTCGAAAATATAGTGCTAATAACAGCCCACTAATCATCAAAACTGTCAAAGAGCTGCGCTCATGGAGACATAACCAACTTGTAAATAACAAATCGGTTGGGTTTGTTCCAACAATGGGTGCGTTGCATCAAGGCCATTTATCACTGATTGATAGATCGTTGAAAGAAAACGATTCAACTATTGTATCTGTCTTTGTCAACCCATCACAATTCGCTCCAGGAGAAGATTTAGATGACTACCCACGAACCTTTGATCAAGATTTACAAAAAATTACAAACCGTATGAATAGTAATCCGCTGGTAATATTCCTACCAACTGTTAAAGAAATGTACCCCACTGGTATTACAATTGACCGAAGCCAGCAAAAAGGTGCATTTGTTGAAGTGAAGGGGCTGGGTGAAAAATTGGAGGGATCAATTCGACCCCAATTTTTTAGAGGTGTTGCTACTATTGTTTCTAAACTATTTAATATCACGTCACCTAACAAAGCCTACTTTGGCCAAAAAGATTTTCAGCAATGTGTAGTTATTAAAAGAATGGTTCAAGATCTATTATTCCCAACTGAAATTGTTATGGGTGAAACCGGCCGAGAAGAAAATGGATTAGCAATGAGTTCAAGGAATGAATATTTGTCTCATGAAATTAGACAAAACTGTGCCATTTTTTATCAGGCATTATTAAAGGGTAAAAGCATGGCTCGATCTTCTAATGGAGTTGTAAATCGTGAGGATATTATTGAACCAATTCGTGATATGTTACAAAGTGCTGATTTCCCATTGGAGATTGAATACATTGAATTGAGTGATATGGAAAGTTTAGAAGTTGTTGATCGACTAGAACCAAGCCAAGCCGCAGTTATTAGCGCTGCTATTAGAGTGCCAAATGCTGCTGGAGCTCAAACACGATTGATTGATAATGTAATTGTAGAATAATAAATTAATATGAATTTAAATACCTCTTCGTCTGGCTTTTCTAGAAGCTCCTGGTAATACAACTGCATTTTTTTTACTTATCTTTTTGGGTTCATTCTGTTTTGATTGTTCATAATTGATTTTATCACGCTCAATTTCTGCTTCCAGTCGAATACGTTTCATCTGCTCAAACTGATGAACCTGCTTACTGCCCTTTTCTTTGATGGAATAAAACACACTTCCCAATTCAGCCAACCATCTTGGATCCACTGCAGTCACATTAGATACATATTGCGTAGATGTCAATACTAATTCATGATAAATAATATACTCTGGTAAAAACCCCAAACCTGTCAACGCGCTGGTATAATGCAATTTTGAAATAACACCAGTTCTTAAGTTGACATATCCATCTGACCCTTTTCGTTTAGCAGCTTGATGGAAAAATCCACTACAAATGCATTTCCTGATAATATCCCATTCTCCGTTACTACTAATTAATGGCCTCTTTTGCCGTTTAAAAATACCAATTAATTGTTCACGGATTTCTTTAGCCCGTTTAAGCTGTCTACCAAATAGGTAATGTCGAACACACCAAGCTTCAGACTGACGATTGTTGACCCATTGATTATACACATTCAATAGAGTTAAGTGATCTGATTCTGCTACAAAAAACTTTTCTCTTGAACTATCGGCTTCTCTAGTCCTTTCTCTAGGCCGATAGAAGACTGCAGAGACAGATAGCATCGCGACAATCGTGATGACCTCTAATGAACATTGGTAATCAACTGATTGGACTAGTAGTTTTGATAATGAGGGCTCCATTGGAAAATCTGACATTTTTTGGCCCAGATCAGTTAAATTACCAATATTATTCAAAGCACCCAAAGCCCATAAATCATACAAACTTGTATTCATTGTATCTTCAGGGGGAGGGTCAAGGAAATCGAATTTAATTAAATCATTGATGCCCAGGTTTTTTAGAGTTAGGATAGTATTGGATAAGTTAGATCTTTGAATTTCTGGAATTGATTGAACGTACATTTCTTCAATTTCTGATCGTTCGCTATATAGCCGGTAGGCAATACCTTTGCTCGTTCGTCCAGCTCTCCCAGATCGCTGTTTAGCATTGGCCTGACTAATTGGCATAATTTGTAAAGCATCCATGTTTAGTTTTGGATTAAACACCTTTACCTTTGCATAACCAGAATCAATAACATACTTAATACCATCAACCGTTAAAGAAGTTTCTGCCACATTCGTAGCCACAATAACTTTCCGCCCATTTTCAAATGGCTCAAAAATCTTATTTTGCAAATCACCTGGCATTTGAGAATAAATTGGCAAAACCAATAAGGGATCAATCTTATTGGAATTAATCAATTTCAGCCGATCCTCAATCAATTCACAAGTTGTTTCGATATCTTCTTGGCCCGTCATAAATACTAGAATATCACCTTGTGGCTGACCGATATGGATTTGCAACACTTGCTTTACAGCCGCGTCAACATAATCTGGCGGTGTAATATCTTGATGAACAATATCCACTGGAAAAGTTCTACCAGGAATATGAAATTGTGGAGCTCCTCCATAAAATTGTGAAAATCGCTCGGCATTCATTGTGGCTGAAGTAACAATTAATTTCAGATCTCGCCTTCTGGCTAAAATCTGTTTGAACAATCCCAACAAAATATCCGTATTCAATGCACGTTCATGAGCTTCATCCATGATAATACAAGAATATTTATCTAAAAAATCAGACATTAACGCTTCATTCAGTAAAATACCATCTGTGAGGTACTTGATTTTGGTAACTTCAGACGTGATATCTTCGAACCGAATCGAGTACCCCACAACATCACCAAGTTTAACTCCCATTTCTTCACTGACTCTTTTGGCAACACTCATTGCGGCCACCCTTCTAGGCTGGGTACATCCTATAACTCCATTATCACCATATCCAGCTTCATATAAAAATTGTGTTAATTGAGTAGTTTTCCCAGACCCAGTTTCACCAATCACAACTACTACTTGATTTTCCCTTATCAAATTTAATAGATCATTCTTTATAGAAAATGCAGGTAACTGTTCACGCTGTTTTTTAATTGATTCTGGTGACTCCTTTTTAGCTGGTTGTTTAATTTCTTCTTTAACCAGCTCCTCTTTTTCATTGGATTCGCCCAAAATGTTTCCCAGAATCGTACCTTTAGTGCTGGCGGCCTGTTTCGCATGCCTTTGACGCTCTTTTAACTGTCTGCGTTCCTTTACCACAAAACTACCATTTCTTGAATATTGAGCCATGTCACTTTCCGGATTTAATAACGCAGATATAGGCTTTTTCTGCGTTGTGAAAACTTGTTTCCCATCTAAAAATGGCGGTTTTAAATCATGGACAAATAAGTGAACTCGGTTCTCCTCATCGTCATCTTCATCATAATCCAAGCCATCATCTTTATATACACCTGATTTTTGCATTCTATTTCTTTCCCATACATCTTGTTCACGTTGTCTTTGTCTAGCCCGCATAGATATTTTTTTTTGCATCTTTTCTTCCATCTGTTCATCATCTTTTGGATCATACGAATAATTGTCATAAAATGGGTTATGCATTTCATCACCAGCTGCGTGGCCAAATTCGTCAGTATCGTACCAATCCCTGTCCAATGCATCGTAAACTCCTCCGTTAAGCTCGTCATTATCATCCTCACTTTTAATTTCAGGTTCAATCTCCTGCTTTACCTTTTTGGTTGTATTATGAACTTTTGGTTTCTTGAACATATTATCAGTATACTCAGCTTTCCGTTTCTCAGACTCAGGTTTGACCTCTGCTTTTTGTCGCTCTGCTCGTTTCCTTCGGATCTCATCCAGTTTTTGTTTTGCTGTTGATGACAACCCAGGTTCGCGCTTGATCCTGATCTGCGGTCCTTGATTTGAATCTTCATCTTCCAGTTCCACTTTTCTTACATTTCTAGTACCTTCTTTCTTATCCTGTGATGGTATTATATCTTCCTTCTTTTCATTATAAAGATTACTCAAAAAATTGAGATCAAAGCTGCTGTCTATTTTTTGGCATTCATTGATAAATTTTTGTTCCGTATCGCTTGAATTGGCTAACCTTAGAATTTCTTTCGTCAGGCTAAAATCAACAGATTTTCCGAGTTGGTTGGCGACACGAAAAGCCACTAATCGTGTATACTTTTCCTCCATATCATGTATCGATGTTAATTATGTTTCAAATGTCTAATGGTTGAAAGCTTTTTTTTGTTTTTGTTTTTTTATTTTTTTTTATTTTTTTGTTTGAGCTCCGACCGATCGGAGGCTTTCTAGCTAAATTTCCACAATGAATCACCAACTCCCAAAAACTTTTCACCAACATCTCTCTTCATCAAAAAATTTTCAATAATAGTTGCGAAAAAATTGTTCATCACCAATAATACCTAACTGAAAAATGCTCAGATCACAACGAACGGTTCCACTTAAGCTGGTTCGACATGCATCTAATCAAACTAAAAAGTTGAACAAAGCACGAAAAGATATTCCAACTAGATTCCCATCACAATTCAATCCAATTCGTTCCGCATCAAACCCACGAATTCAATTGCCAAAAGGATTATCTTTCAACCCTGCTCCAAGTGCTCCAACTCCCTATAATACACCAGAAGCATTTTTACCAACTGATGATAAACGGAAAATTAGATATGAGGCACAAGCTTACCCAACCAAAGATATCCCTCCTCTAAAAGAAAGCAATAAGAATTACGATTTAACTGAACAACAAGTTGAAGAGATTCAAAATCTACGCAAAGAAGACCCCGCCAAGTGGAATAGAAAGAATTTGGCTGCTAAATATAACTGTTCAGAATTCGTTATTTCATTAATTAGTAAACCACCAAAAGAACATTTGGTAGAAATGGATCGAAGATTGGGGGTCATCAAATCATTATGGACTGAGACTCGTACAAGAACTAGAAGAGATCGAGAACGAAGACGATTGATGGCTTTGAGAGATGCAAACTAATTACTAATAAATTGTATATATACTTATGTTGTAAATAATTGAAAAAAAAAAAAAAAAAATATCAAAAAATATTAGCCGACAAAATCGCCGAAATCATCATCAAAAGGATCATTTCGTGGTTTATTAGATGGGGGAGGCGGTAATAATGAAGGTATTTCAGTAATTGATTCTGTTGGTTCGCTTGATTGGCTAATGGAACTACTAACACCCTTACCAATGTTAATATGGATGGATTGTCCTTCTTTTAAAGAGAAATCTTTATGTTCTGAGGGTTCCATTGGACTAACATGTTTTTTAAAACCTTGTAATGCGATATTGAATTCAAACGCAATGTTTCGGTCCTTAAAACCCATACCTAAAGTAGCATGACGACCGCCATTTACTACTACGATGGCAAAAAATCTTGAAGAATCACGTACTGGTTCAACCCCTTTCCCATCCGAAGAATATGGTGCCATTGCAAATAATTCCCCTGTTTCTGTATCTTCTAATCTCAGCTCACACTTTAAAATATTCTTAGATTCTTCAACTTCAACAACTTTTAATCGCCCTTCCCAAATTGGGTTTTCGACATCCCATTCTGCAGCTTTATAACCGTACGAGATTGATTTCAATGGTGGAATCTGATAAATAAGTGTTTCATTTGTAAGAAAAACTATCGATTCTATTTTTTCCATAGTAATAACGTTTGTTTTTTTTACTTTGAAGTTTCTCTTTGTGTGTTGGTAATAAACCTGCCGAGTAATTATTATGGAGAGTGGTTAACTTCAACGCGGTGTGCAGGCCCCGTCACTACAGTCTGAACATTGAATGCGCCACTGAAAATCACCATAATTCCCAAAATTTCACTTTTTTAACAGCAACTTTTCGAGAAAAATAATTTTGGCAACTAATTTTTGATACTACAACTTAGAGATGCCTCGTTACGAAGATTTTGACGAAGATGATTTGATGGACTATGATGATATGGAGGGTATCGACGACGAAATGACTCCAGAAGAAGAAGAAGAATTCGTAATGGCAGTTGGTAAAGTCAAATCATTAATCGGTAACCGGAAAATAGGCGAAGAAGCAATTAAAGATACAGTGTGGGATTTCAATTTTGATTCTCAGCAGGCAGCTAAAGTATTAATCGATAAATATGATAAAGCACATAAACCAAAGCCAAGGCCACAGCCACAACAACAGCAACCGCAAACCGCATCATCATCTAAAAGTAAGTGTTCCCCTATTAATAAAGAAACGGATCTAAAGCGTAAAGGTAATGAAGGTGAGGTGACAACCATGAAGCCAATGTCAAAGTTAGCTGCATTAGCCCAAGCCCGTGCTCAGAAGAAAAACGATAATAATAATAACAATAATAATAATAATAATAATAATACTCCATCAAGTGTATCTACAACAAGTTCTAATAATACCTGTAATGGTAGTTCATTAACTTCAGTTAATTTATTAAGTAAATTGGGGTCATCCAATTCCATTACTAACAAAAACAATGATAAAGATGAAAAAAGTAGTGCAATGTCTAAACTTGCTAAAGCACGAGAGCGTCATAAAGCTATACAAGCGACCAAGATAACTGTTGCACCAGAAGAAGCAAAAGTGGTCAAACCTAAACCTAGAACTTCAAAAATTTGTACACCACCTGTTATCGATTATAATATTGTTATTGATTATCCTAAGGAGATTCGGGGCACACCTTCACGCTTTGCGCAACTGATTTGCAAAAAATATGATTCCAAGATTAATAGTCCAGTATCTCACACAGTTTTTTTACCTACAGATCCCCTAGAGTTTGCCGCAGTTAAAAAGGCGTTTGAACAGCCTAGTCCAGATGATGTTGTTTTGAATGCTCAAAAGCAAGCAGGGTTTATCGAAAAAGGAGTGTCAAGCCTGTCTATTTCAGACGCAGCAGCAACCCAAAAAAACATTAAAAATGTTAGAAAATTGAATGTTAATGAAGAACAAGAAAAAGTCAAGGATAAACGGCCTAGTATTAACTTTGTGGTCATTGGTCACGTAGATGCCGGTAAAAGTACTTTGATGGGACGGTTATTATTGGAAGCGGGAGTGGTGGATCAAAATACAGTCAACAAGTATAAACGAGAAAGTGAACAAGAGGGTAAAGGTTCATTCCATTTAGCCTGGGTTTTAGATCAAACATCGGAAGAAAGAAAACGAGGGGTTACAATGGATATCTGTATCAGTCAATTTGAAACTGAACAAGCTAAATTCACTATTGTTGACGCACCAGGGCATCGAGATTTTGTTCCAAACATGATTGCCGGATCTAGTCAAGCGGATTTTGCAGTCTTGGTGGTAGACTCATCTATTAATGCGTTTGAGCATGGATTTGCTTTAGATGGTCAAACAAAAGAACATGCAATTCTGGTTCGAAGCTTGGGGGTAGATAGTATTATCGTCGCAGTAAATAAATTAGATACTACTCAATGGTCTCAAGATCGATTTGATGAAATCAAGATTCAATTGAGTGAGTTTTTGATCAAGATAGGCTTTAAGAGTGATCAAATGGCATTTGTTCCAACTAGCGGGTTACATGGTGATAATGTTAGCAAGAAATCAAGTCATAAAGAATTAACAAGTTGGTATAAAGGATTAACACTGTTGGAAACTTTGGAACAAAGTAAAAATACAATGAAGGATTATAATGCCAATTTAAGAATGTTAATCAATGATGTATCAATAGCAGGACATACTTCCGATATTCAAGTATCTGGGAGAGTTGATACTGGTAGCGTACAAGTTGGAGAACAAATCATGGTTTCACCGACAGATGCAGTGGCAAAAATTAAGGGAATGATTGTAAATACGCAGCCAAAGGATTGGGCTATTGCTGGCGATAATGTTACATTAAAACTGGTTAATATTACAGAAGATTTATTAAAAGTTGGGCATGTGGTTACCAATGTTGAAGCGCCAGTTCAATCTTCAAAAACTTTTAAATGTCGAACTATTCTCTTTGATTTAAAACGTCCATTGCTGAATGGTACCAAATTTATTGTTCATCGAGGTCGAACTAATGAACAAGCCAAGATTTCCAAGATTTTGGCTACAATCGACAAGACCAATGGGCAAGTGTTAAAATCGAAACCACGGCATTTAATCAGCGGGCAAACTGCAGATATTGAGATTACAATGGATAGCTCTATTCCGATTGAAGAGTTTAAATCTTCCAAAGAATTAGGACGGATTATTTTAAGAAAAGATGGGTCAACTTTGGCAGCTGGGATTGTGATAGAATAAATATTAGAGCATGAAGTCGTATAGTAATAAAATCAATGCTGTAATAACCGATGCCCAAATGATGATTTGTGATGTTCGTTTGTTTTTTTGTTGCGCAGATAGTAATTGTTTATTGGCCAAGCTGACATCACTAGTAGTATCTAAAGCATCATCCAACATGTTAGTGATCATATCAGTTTGAGAAGCCAAATGGCTAGCTAATCTTGACTGCAAACTAGCAATTTGAGCCATGGAACTTTCAGCTTGCTTGGCTTTTTGTAAAGTATTTTCCAAATCTTCCAATAATGCATTATTTTCTGATTCCAATTCTTGTCGTAATTCTGGTGGTAAATCCTGTTCAACAAAATCCGGTGTAGGATCAACAGTTTCCATCAAGTTAGTATTGTAGGGGTCTGAAATAAAGTCCATTCTACTCTTTGATTTTTCTTCTTTTCTTGAAAATCGAATTGCCTGCTGTTCAGCTTGTAAATTCGTAGTATCCTGTAATAATACACGTAAATAATTTAACATCCCTTTTCGATGTTCTGCCAAAGTTTTTAACATTCCTTCCTTTTTATCATTACTTAAAAACCTTTGCAAAGATGATCTATTATTTTCAAAATTCGTGATTCGTTGTTTTTCCATTTTATTTAACTGTTCTAGTCGAGTTGCTAATTGATTCAAAATAGCGTGTGTTTCATAATCCATCCTATCCCGTTCTTTTTCCGTCATCATCATCACTCCTGCTTTGTTATCATTGATCCTTTTACTTGTGGATAAATAACTAGGGCGAATATCAACTAGTTGTCGATAAAGATTTGAAATTTTGCTTTTAATTTCATTGCATTCGATGGTCAGATTATCATGTTTTGGTTCTGATCGGGTGAATTCTATGTGAATACCTTTTTCTTCAGCTTTTTGCCGTGCTATTTCGAAAAACAGTTGTGTTATATCCATTTTCCTTTCTACTTTTTTTTTTTTTTTTTTTTATTGAGTTAAAAATTATTATGCTTATTATTTATTGATGTTTTGTTATGTCTAATATTTGGACTACGTGTAGATTTGCGCTGGGACAAAAGTTTTAAAAACTTTTTGACGTCAGAAATTTATTCAAGCTTGGAGTAATTGGCGGATAGATAAAAAAATACAATAGCGGAATCCCGATGTTTTCGTGCGGCTACAAAAGCCTGAAAAAATCATTATAGAAATTCACCATTTATTTATCGAATATATGTACTTTTTATATATAAAATTTTTTTTTTTAACTGTTTCTTAACGTGCATGCTTTCGACAC
Organism: Blastobotrys arbuscula; assembly: GCA_030564365.1. Classification (NCBI taxonomy): domain Eukaryota; kingdom Fungi; phylum Ascomycota; class Dipodascomycetes; order Dipodascales; family Trichomonascaceae; genus Blastobotrys; species Blastobotrys arbuscula. The sequence continues at coordinate 5,359 of JAJLUN010000038.1, read as the reverse complement.
ATACATTTTGGAGCCTCAACTCCACGTGAGGAGTTGCTTCCACCAATAGAGGTGAAATTATTCTCAATATATCTTTTGGAGCAACCTGAGCTTGTATTAACACACTTCACACCTAATTTAACAGATTCAAAATTTGGAAATATGTTGGTTTTACCTGGTGCATCCTTGACGTGAAGAACTGAGTTTTTTAAATTCAAATCATACAGCATAGGACAACTATCATGAAGATTCTTCAGTGTTTGCTCTTGTTGTACGCCGGCGCCGCACGCCAACAACAACTGTTGCAACGTGAACATATTTCCAAAATTCAATCTATCAATTTTGAAAAAATTGTCAGGTCCGTAATATTTCCCAACACTAGCTACTCGTGGGTCCACATTTTTTTCATACTGTTTTAATCGAACCCCTACTGCTAAAACCTCAATATCTTGGTACTCATCTATTAGCATTTGAACAAAGCGGGAGATATCTCGCTTGACTTTGGGTGGATCTGTGACTTCATCTGCAATCAACAATGAAATGTATAAGCGTTTGACATCCAATTGTCGTCGCTTCATTGTTTCGACATGTTGGATTAATTCATCAAAATGTGAACTGTGCATGTATTGTTTAATATCCAATATTTTCATTCTTTTATCGTAACTATTTGAAATTTTGAATAATTCAAAAGTTGCAAAATTTTGATCATTGCTGGAGCTTCCTGCAGAAGTAGGTTTAGAACTATTGGAGTTGGATTGATCGGGGTTCAAGTAGTAATTGAACGTATCTTTAATGTATTTAAAACTCATTTGGGGAAAAAAGAAAAAAATAAGGTTATGTGTATTGTTTTTATATAGAAAGTATTGTTGGAAATCATGGCCATAGATGCTTTATTTATACCTAATATAAATCATTATAAGATTACCAATAAACTCATTCTTTATATAGGAAACCCTACTAGTGTATACTTGAGACTACTAAAAAGGGTAACTAGTTTCAGTTTAAAAGCCCAGTGATTACTAAACTTGGTCTATTTAATTGTAGATTTATACAGGAGGCTTCAAGAGGCTCCTCCTCTATTTTAATGTAAAGGCCTCCGCCATTTCCATGTTCACTGCAACATTCTGCTAACGGATCGGCTGGTCGAATATTTTGAGGCACCTGGGCTATAGAATGAGACACACCATAGAAAAAAAATTATAAACTAAAATATTTATTATTATTAAACTGATCAAACTAGTTTATTTAGTGGTGTTTGTATTTATTTAATACAATGTTGAGGGTAAGTGCATCCAGTCATTCTTGATGCAATTTTCACGTTTGGAAACGCCGATTTGACTAGCAGTCTGGCGCAGATCTGAGACACTAGTTTAAACACTGAGAGAAAAAAATAATTCTAGTTTTGAAAGTATTAATAGATCAAACTTATCTAATAATGATTTTGGTAATGAAAGTTATTTTTATTACAAATCTCCATTTTAATTATTAAATTAACATTAATTGAAAATATAGCTTTAGGAATTAATCATTCATTAAATGATTTTCTTCCTGACTAGTTTTTATATTATTTGTTAAAGAATTATTCCTGTTCCCACTTTTTTGAAAGCTAGCTCTCTATGATCATATACATTTCCTGCATCAATATAGATTTCAATATGTGGGTACATGATGAGTTTTGTGCATTGTCTATACATATTGATCAATGCCTTTAATTACATTTCCGAACTGACATGAATTGATAATTCCATCAAATTCTCAAAGTTTTGGAAAATTTAGTAGTCTGTGGCGACGATTGGTGCTTTTCTGCTGGAAACTGCTTGAGATGAGTTGGAATATGACCCATAACCACCAATTGTATGACCTCCTACGACTGTTTCATAATCTTCCAAAGGTTGATAGTAATGGTCTGAAATATGTTCATGATTTTCTGACTTCTTTGTAGTAGTGGCTAGCAGGGCTATAGCCAACCTTTCTTGACTAAGAACACTGACTGTTGGCAGTTTGTTCATCCGTATCGTGTTTGGTTATTGTACTGTCTCGTCAAGTAGGAGTACTTGAGCTCTATCCCATTACTGATTAGTTTTTTTGTTTTTTTTTTCAATTGGTACGCACTTGAAAAAGCTATTCTCTACTAATAGATGACTAATATCGATTACCTGAATAACTGAGTAATTTTATTTGATCACCATAAAATCTGAATAGTTTTAAATATTATTATTTCTCCATCATCGATATATAAGAATGAGAGCGTTATATAGGAATATACACGCGGAGAATAAAACAACGTCAGAACAACGTTCATCCGAAACCATTTCCGTTGTAACTACAAGAATATACTAAATTTCCATAATATATTAAAATACTATATCTTTATTACAATAGTAATAATATACTTATAAGAGTGTGCTGAATTTACAAAAATACCAAATATTTTTTGCCGAAATTTCGCCTCCTTTCCCGATTTAAATTTGGCTCTCAAACAATTCTACTGTTATTACAATTATTTAAGTAGTACGTAAGATATGAAACTTTCATTTCATCGGCGTCGGAATTCCGACTGTTTATTCTTCTACACGCGTTGAGTAAAAATTTGCGGGAAAAAAAAAAAAAAAATTAAATAAATAAATAAACACAAAAAAATAAAAAAATAGGGAGAGCAGGAGAGGGAGGGAGAGGATCTTAGCAGCATCGATGAATTGTTTCTTCTTGATCTTGATTAGATAAACTTTATCATTTTCTATAGATGCGGCCCTTGTCATCAATTCATAAAATCTTTGGAACCGTTCTGTGCCCAATTTAAGCATAAATCATTTGATAAATTACATGGGCCTCGTTGGTTCATATATTTAATTTACTCACATGTGCTTATTATGTAAACAAACTGTACCCCAAATATATTAAAGCGTGTTAACAAACATATAACGCGCTAAAAATAAACACAGCGGTATATTTTAAACTCCCAAAAACAAATTAATAACAACAACAACAACAGCAACAACATTTTAAAAGCATCAATAAATATTTATATATTAAGCCAAAAGGCACGCGTTTTATAATCGATCGAATTATTAATTTTTTTTTTTTTTTTCTTTTCTCTCACCCACGAAAAAAAACCCCTTTTTTGTTTATCATAAACAAGCCATCATCATTATCATCAACCATACGACAATTCTATATACCCCGCCCTATTGTCACAATTCTATATCGCTTTATATAAACATACTAACTACAACAAAAAATTAACAAAAAAGAAAAAAAAATGACAGACCAGCCACTTGGTGGGGAACAGATACAACAGCAAGAACAAACAAACAACCACCGTAGACCAAGACGTGAGTCATATATATCAACTCAACTCACATCAATTAATACAAGGCTGCAATCGTTATTTGATGAATTGGGGTTATCTAATCAGGAAAGAGAAACTAGAGAAAGAAATGTCTATTCAGTGATATCGCAAGCATTGGAACATCATGTAGAAGAAGTGACACAAGAACGGGACGAAGTTTATGCCAAATGTGTAGATTATCAAACAAATTTGCAAGAAATGTCCAACGCTTTGAAAGATTTGGATACTCCGAGCTTACCATTAACCAATTCCAATTGTATATTCCAACCCATCCAGCCTCCTTACAAACGATGTTTACAAGAACTAGAAATATCTTTTGAACAGATTGAATCAATATATTCCGAGCGATTAGTAAGAATCAACCAAACTTTTGAACAATTGAAAGAGTTGAGCACTAAAGTTGATAATGTATCAATAAACAGAAGCTTAATGTTAAATAACGAAGACTTGGATTTGTCGAATGCTCATATTGTAAATTTAGAACTAGAGGTTGGACGATGGCAAGAGGAATTAAGTACAAGAATAAGTAAAGTTGCCAATTATGCAAGTTATATCGTTAGTTTGTGGGCAGAGCTGGGTACGTCGCAAGAAGACATTGATACTGGTATCTTGGAATGTTATCGATCTAATCCAGAAAAATTGGGCACTTTACAAAAAGATATTGATAAATTGGACCAAATGTATAATGGACTGAAACAAGATAAAGAATCTCGAATACAACGATTGGACTCTTTGAAACAACAGATTACTCATTTATGGCAGAAGCTAGGTGAAGATGAAGAGAATATCAACTTGTTTGGAAAATCTACCCGTGGGATAGCACTAACAGTCATTGCACAGCATGAGCAAGAACTGGCAAGATTAAATGAGAAAAAACGGCAATTCATTCATGTATTTATTCAAGATGCTCGACAAACATTAAAAACCCTTTGGGAGAAATTATACCTCAGTGAGGAAGAAACGTTGGAATTCACGCCAGCCTGGACCGATATTTATACAGATGCATCATTAGATGCCCATGAATCTGAAATTACTAGATTGGAAAATTTAGTCAAGGAACGGAAACCAATTTTGGCGTTAATTGAGGAATTTTATCAACTACAGAAAGATTCAGATGCTTTAAAGACCTCATCTCAAGATAGTTCACGACTATTATCTAAAGGGCCTGGTAAACGGGATCCTTCGAGGTTATTGAGAGAAGAACAAATGAGAAAACGGATAGCAAAGAAACAACCAAAGGTATTATCCGAGCTGCGGGCAGCTTTGAATTCCTGGATTGCAAAAAATAATGGGACAAAATTCTATATAAATGGAAAAGATTTCTCTATCGAATTGGCTGAACTGGAAGGTAAAAAGGGTGGAGGCGGTGGTGGTGGTGGTAATGGTAATGGTAATGGAAGAGGCAGGCCTGCAGGACGAAGAGTAGTTAGTAATCCCAACGCCAATACTAACACTAATGGTGCTACTAATGTACGATCAGCGTCACCTTTTAAAAGACATGGCCTTCAACCATCACCAACTAAAGCAGCTCGGTCTGTTTCACCAGTGAAGCGACACCCTGTTAGGCCATTGTCGCCCACCAAATCTACTACGTTCAAGCGACCACTCAATCCGACCACAACTGCATCCAATCTATTGTCAGCTAATAAAGTTCCATCAGCGCATGTGCCAAATACCAATGATTTCGAGTTACGGCCAAATTTTAGCGCCAATACCCCACAATTTCAGGCCAAATCAGCAAGCATTATTAATACCATTAGTTCAAAACCTTCGAATGGTATTGGTAGTATAAAGAAGAGTACTAACCAAACTAACAATACTGCCACCGTGGTAATGACACCATCCGGTTATAATAACAACAACCCAGTATTTAGAATCCCATCGATGACTGGATCAACGACAAGTTCTGAGAACTGGGAGGTTTATGACGATGATAATAGTAGTGAAGACGAGATGATGATGAATAGCGACTATATTAAATGGAGGGAAGAAAATATGAGACGGTTACAGTGTGGTGATTAGACTCTTCCT